>JAJEKV010001053.1:0-35750 GCA_021234155.1 Isoetes taiwanensis | reverse complement strand
CGACAAAGGTATGTCATTTAGGGTCTTGGAGGCTTACCTACCAATGCCCGTGTGTGTACCCATTTGACAGCCTAGAAATGCACAAAGGCCCCAGCCTCATTATGAGTTTTGTTGAGGATGCAAACACAAAAATTCCCAAGCATCTGATAAGCCGGGCTGGCTTAATAAGAGGTAAATTACAAGTTCCCCTGACTCACCGACACGGTCAGGTCCGCCATGCCTTTGCAGCCAGTGCTGGCTAGCAAGTATTTTATGACGGGGATACTATCCAATGCGGCGTGAGCCCGTGAATTTGAAGGTGGACATTTCATCCAATGAGGTCTCGAGGTGTTTGCTGCGGTGTACCACTTCTAGAAGCTGCGTAGCCAGTTGACACGCTAGAATGATGATTGATGCCAGAAGCACAACATGGTAATGAAGCCAGGTTGACAAATCATCGTATCTACTTGTAATCATATGTTTGCATTATTGTAACCAAAGAGGTTATTTTCCTTAAACTCTGCTCTTTCTATCGGGACACTCTATCAAAACATTGTTGTATACTATTGCATAAATACTAGATTCTTTCCGCCTAATTGCAGCAACACCGTGGAGTTCAAATCTCCGCAAGAAATTCGGATGTGTATTCAAAGATTCAAGGCGACAAATGTGGCGTTACATGTCGGATATTGTGACGGTGATGCAATGCGTAATGTGGTGAATCATGTGGTGTACGGCAGAAACTAAGCGTGGTGAATCATGGTGAATCAGCAGATGGCATGGAGCTACGCGGGCATATTTTCTGACTTTCATTGACCAACATGCTCGTGACGCAAAATGGTGCAATGGTGAATCATGAGGCGCACGGTGAACTGTGGTGAATCATGGTGCATCGTGAGGTGGCATGCTGGAGCCACGCGGGCATGTTTGAGCCACCTGGCATGTTGAGCCTAGGTATATTATTTGAGCCACCTTGGCATGCTTGAGCCTTTACATGACCTTTACATGTCGACTTTCATTGACCAACATGTTTGCGGATGCAAATTGGTGTATGTAGGAATCAAGAGGCATTTGGTGAATCAATCATGTGGTGCATCATAGGGTGGCATGTTGGAGCTTACGCGGGTATGTTTGAGCCACCTTGGCAGCGCTGGAGCTAGGTATATTTGAGCCACCTTGGCATGCTTGAGCCTTTTACATGACCTTTGTTGTATATGCTTGACTTTCATCACCAACATGTTGGTGATGCAAATGGTGCATGGTGAATCATGGTGCATTTTGGTGAATCATGTGGTGAATCATTTGGTGCATCATAGGTAATGTTGGAGCTACGTGGCATGTGCTTACACTAGCTACCTTTATAACTAAAATTACTAAACAAGTGCCAAGCCAAAGATAATATGATTGGTGTCCAAAAAATGAATGGGCTAATTCGTGGATAGATATATATATATATATTTTTTTTAATGTTTTAGAAAATAAAATAATAAATTGGCTTCGTAAGCTATTATGATAGTATCCTACTAAATCTTTTAGGAATAAGATGCCAATGGTACGTAGTCCAAACAGCTCGTTTAAATTACTCTCACGCCAAATTTCTTTGAGAGGCTTATGGTCGAAGGAGAAGCATCGTCTCAATTCCTTCCAACAGTATCGTCGGTTAGCCAGCTCCCCTCCGCCTCTCCCTCTTCTCGCCTCCCTGGGTTACCGGAACTGCCAATTTCTGGGCACAGTGTGATGGCTATGAAATAGATCTTGGCCTAAATTACCATTTCTGTCGGGAGTCTGGAATCCCAGAGCCCAAGACAGAGCCTGAGTCGAGTGCCTTCGAGTCTGGATTCCACCTCTCGAAGCTCTCCCAAGATCTTCTGAGCTGTATGAGGTGGAATCCTCCTCTAATTTCGACCTTCTTCGATGAAGCTTCTTCTCCGATGATCAATTTGATTCCCAAGACTTCGATAAATCTAATCGAAGCCAAGACCAAACCAAGAAGAAGAAGAAGAGTAGGAAGACTCTAGTTAAACAGGTGAAGTTTTTTGAACTCCAAAATTTTCATGTAGGGCAGTATGCATGCACAAATCCTTTGGGTTTCTTTTATGTAACACTTTTCTTCACTTTTCTACGATGAAGTTTAGGTCCCGTATCAGGACACCTTTTTTGATCGTTATTCATTGTGCCTTTGTGTTTTGATGAAAACATAGGCCTTCGGCGCTTCCATTTTGATCCTCACTCCCCTTGTTGATCTCACCCCTTTGTGAACTTCAATTCTTTGTCACGTCTTAGTGCCCTTTGTAATATATATGATGGCCTTTTATGTCTTTTTGAACATATGATTTGCCTTGAAGCTTTTGAACCTTGTGTAACTCTCTACCTCGGCGATTCCCGGTGACCTTTAACATATGATGGCCTTTGTGTCGATCAGATCCAGCTCTAGGTTTTGAGCCGATCCAGAAAATAGCGTTTGTAGCGAAGCTAGGTCTTAGGGGAATTTTGTGCCTTGTGTAAATTTCTTTAATTGCTTACCACGTGCCTGCTTAAAATGTGATAATTACTAAAGCCTTATGCTCTTCGATTCTTCACCCATATGTCTAATGTGCTCGTGCAAGTTTAATCACATCTTTTAATCCGGGGCGAGTAATTTTGAATTTATTCAATATTCAAGTACAAAATTTCTCTGTGAATCCCAAGGCGATAAAAAATGAGAATGCAAAATGAACTTTTTATATTCATAAAAAGTATCTATATACAAGATCCTTACACAATTGCTACAGTATGGATTTTCCTATCATTTTCTGGCTTCATATGGTATGCTTGACCCTCATCGCGGCATGTTGTTTTCCCTTTCTCTTCGCTCATTCTCGTAACGTAGAGAATGCCTACTTCATTTGCATCCCTTTTTATTCTAAAATTCTGCCTCAGCAATTATCTCGTCTCGATCGCTCTATTCCTTACCATCTCCTTCTCACTCCTTCCCCATTCCCACTCCATCTCCTTCAACATGGCCAAGTTCAAGACTACACTCCGCAAAACACTATCCTGCCATTGTGCTCAAGCTTCCCGCGCAGCCAACACTTCCGCTGGGAACTGTGGCTTCCCGCGAGGATCCGCGGTCTTCCTCCACCGTGAGGAGGTCGCCCAGGCAGGTTGTGGTTAAGTTCACCGTTCGAGGTGGAGAGAAGTCATCATGGATCATCAAGCCGTCAGCCGCCAAGTGGGTGCCCGAGTGGGTGCATGCAGTAAAGGATGATGACGGAGCCACCCCAAATGAAGATGTATGCCATGGTGGACGACTCCATATAGAGCTTCAAGATGGCCCCGCCTCGATTAGTTTAGATTTGTATTGTAATCCCCGGTTTCAATTTTTGGCAATAGTCCTTTGTACTATTTTGTGCTGCTTTTCATTAATGACAACTTGTTTTGCAATAGTCCTGTTTTTGCAATAGAACTTGTTTTGCTTTAACTTTCTCTGTTTTAATGTTTTTTTCGCTAGTTGAACTGCCAAGAGCTGAACTTTTGTCATTGTTATAAAATGCAAACAAGGAATTTGAAGGTGCGCAACTATGATCAAGACACTCAACAAAATATGGTAACCAGTCAAAATAGGAAAATATGAGATGGATGGCTCGTGTTCAAAAAGAAATAGAGTTCAAAAGAAACTAAAAGAAAAACACACCAAGCAAAAGTTAGTGGCCTTGCAAGAATCTTTGCAAAGCAGAGTTTAATGAATTTTGGCCTCATATCAATCTCAGTGGACCTAATTTGGGGATCCATATATTGTCACCACCAAAATCACCAAGATACTATCGAATTGAGATTATTCCATTTTCCTCGACCGGTCAAAATGGTCAATGCCCCGCCGATTATGGTGAAATCTCGTAGAAAGCCGTGGTGAAAACTGGTAGGTTTGCAGATGCAAACGTTGTTTTTATATTTCAAAGGGAGAAAAATATATATGGAAATCTACCATACCCTAGAATAGTTCATACTTATGAAATGAAGTATGCAGAAAAATCAGAAAACTATAACCCCGAGAGTCTAGTATTATCAAAATGCATTAGATACATACAAATACCATCAATCAGATCCCCCAGATTGTGGAGATCTCACAGAATCCCTCTTCTTCTTCCACGTCTGGATTTCATCATGTTTTCGCTGAAGTTGTAATCCAAAGAACACTTAAAACAAGAGCTTCGCTTTCGGCCCACTTATGATACGCATTCATAAAGTATTGTTCGTGTTGCTGTGCCTCCATGCATCTGCCCGTTGAGCACTTTTTTAATGGCTGAAGCATGGATCATTTCCTCGCTAGTTGGATGAACATATCCCTTTCCTCAAGCATGGAGAGAGAGAGAACTCATCCTCGAATCATACACCACCCTCAGAGTCTCCGCTGCTGCATACCTCCTAAGTCTCCGACCAAGACTGTAAAACAAATATCATTAGTAATAAGAAAGGCAATCCTTATCATCACCGCCCTTTGGCTTAATTCTTTTAAGCCCATCAGGAATTCAATCCATGTTTTTAGCCTAGAATACTTCTCGGAATTATGGGGTCCTCCGCCTCTAATATCCGCTTCCTCAGTTTATTTGCTCCAGATAGGTGCTACTGTATACCGGCATTTGAACTGGGCGAACTGTTTGTGCCCGTGTCCTTCCTCGCTTTCTTCCACCATAGCCGGACGGGATAAGCCAATGTCTGCGATGCAAAACTAGATTTAGGGTTTCCTCCAATCTTCCTCCAAGCCAAAATTTTTGAATGATTGACCTTGCATTTGATGTGACAAATTTCCAATGGTGGGTTTCATCATGTTTTTTCCGTCCCATTCTGTCATCCTTAATGTAATTTTTTCAGGGTGTCACTTTCACCCCTGTCAATTAAACAAGAAAGATTGAAGAGTGAAGATTTATATTAAACATATAAAATGATTACATAAGGTTACATTTCTCGACAAGCGAGGATTTGTATTAAACATTCTTTACATGAGAAACAAAACTTTTATATACACTTGCTTTCATTCCCTGTGGGTCTATCAAAAGAGATCCGGGTCCAGCCTCCTCATCATCTTCTATGATCACCGATCAAGTACACCGGTCCCTTTTCTTCTTATTTGCTCCCATTCTGAGGGAAAGCAAAACCATAATGGTGGAGTGTTACCAAACGTAATAGTGCCTTTCTCCATGTCCATCCCGCAAGGCCTTGTGATGATAGAACATATCCCCGGGTGAAGGAATTAGTCCTCTGAACAACCTATCATAACAAAGAGGAAACTCGTCGAAGTAAAGGCTTTGGTAGCCATTAAAGGAAAAAGTCTCTAACCTTGCGCATCCCCGGGTCAATAGTATGAGAACCGGCCAAAGATGCCGGTGTAAAAATTTCGGTGGAGGCAGAAGTGAGAGGTGAGAGCCGGTGTACAATCCAACCTCCCGGAGAGTTTTCAAATTTTCGCGGTCATATTCTCATCCGGTGAATAGAGTAATTTCGCTGCCGAAAGCATGTCCATCCATTCTCGCATGGCTGAAAATCGGGACAGCACGCCCTAGGTATTATGGGCTCTTCTTCTTCGGGTCACATTGTCCCATTTCCGCACTCCATCGTTTAGCAAGCATCCAAGAGGTGAAGTTGGCCATGTCCGCTGAAGTAGTTGCTTCAAGTGGTAACCAGAAACCGCCCCCACCCAAATCAGCCCAAGAAACTGTAAACTGCTTCCCAAGGACCTCGGTTGAAACCGTCTGCCCCCAGCTGTAATAAACTCAAACTCGGTCGGGAGCAAGAAGAATGGCATCTCGTGCCTTTTGGTTGCCCGAGGTCATTAATTTTCACCATCCCATAATGATTTTCGGGTACGGCTGTCAGCCAAAATGATGAGAGGAAAATTGATGGGACCGAGAGAATTTAAGGAAAAGGAAGCATTTCAAAGAGAAAGCTGCTCGTAGATCTATCTCGGGAGAAAGAAGAGACAAAGAAGTGAAACACGGGTGAAACATGTAGTGAACACATGTGTCACCACATTGAACATGTGTCACCACATGTGGTGAGAGAACACATGTGAAACATGGGTGAACCTCGGCATGTTACATCAGGACATCAAAATACAATTACATATTACATCATAAGCAAACATATTACATTGAAACAAGGGATATCAAAATACAATTGAGCATGGAATTGAGTTTCTTATATTATTCCCAAACAAGGCAAGACACAACAACATATTCAAAATTTTCTGAATCATTTCCTAACCTCAGAAGAATGTGTTCAGCTATTCTTCATCGGAGCATGCTATCTTCATCGATAAAACCCCGCAAGTTTTCTAGAATCTTTTCCTCATCTCACCGGTCTAGCTCAGAAGCAGTTCGAGCACCTTTCTTGACTGCCGCATGGGAACTTCGAATAGCACAAATTTGAGTAGAGAATACAAGTGACTTTGGCTGGTTTGTCAACAACTCATACATCACCTTTGTACCCAGGCTTCTTTCTATAGTAAATGCCCTCCACAACCGGTTTCACCTCTCATAAACAAGTTTCCGTTCTGCTTGAAGTCATTTTTCAACTTCAAATTTTGGCTTGGTGCATAGCAACATCCAAAAATACGTAAGAATCCTCGCTTCCCTTTAGGTGCAAAGAATCGCAAAAGTCTCCTTCTCTAAGTGCTTCTGCCAAGTACATTTGCCAAGGTTGAGTATAGTGGCACGGTAGACTTGCGGATCTCTTCCACATCCGCATGAACATTGGAGGATGGTTCAACCACTACAAGGTCCCATTCATCTACATATAATTTGTTCTCACACATGTCCCATTTTCCATCCAAACAATTGGCAAAACAAGAACTTTAGAGTATGTAGGCGTGTTGGATTTTCCCGCCTTGAATCCATGGACCGTGAATTTGCCCTGCAGTTTAAATTGTCTCGTGACCCCAAACCTTTTTCCCCGTTGATATCCTCGGGTTTATTTGAAATATCTCCTAACTTTTTCTTCCATTTTCAGTCCACGGATGTACCACATTGAAATTGTTTTCTGCGCATTTTCACCACATCATGGGCATTATCTAGTTTAATGTCGATGTTTAAGTCAGACCTCGTATCCATCTTTTTCATTCACGCCTTCCCATCATGTTCACCTTTTCCATGGTTTGATCCAAAGAAGTTCCACATCATGTTGACCTCTGTATCACAACTGTACCTTCCAACAATCATATCCATCAACATGCTTCTCCTATTGCTCAAAGGAATGCTTTGCTCATCTTTCTAATACTCATTTCGGAGGAAAGAGAAATGAAATATTTGCGATAGTGCTAGCCGTTGTGATAAATCTCTTGCAATATAAAAAGTTTTCTAAACTTATCATTCGGTAAAGGTTGGGTAGTTCTTCTATGGTTTGGAAGGGTGGGAATTGTTAAATGCTTCTCTCTTGACTAGTTTTTTACAACGGATATAAGCACATGTAGAGGATATCAATCAAGCATAATTTAAGATAGAAATACAAGATTATTGCACTTAAAATTTGGTCCAGGCAATATGATAACATAAACCACTACCTTTACACTTAGCATTAAATTCCCCCTCAAAACCCCTAAAATGATCCGTTTGAATTGTGATGCAGCACCATCTGAAAATACATAGTGCTTTTTAGACATTGCCTTTTCTCGCTTAAGTACTCAAAATGTTTCATAAAACAATGTTGAACAAAAAGTGTGTCATGTTCCCTATCATCCTATACATAGTAGTGTGTTTCCTTCTCAATGGTATCATGCATGGATCAACCTCGATAGGTTATTTGAACAAATATAGTTATCTCTGTTGTTGACCTACATGGACCTAACTTCATTCTCGCTTCCTTAAAAGTATAATTCTCTCGCGAAGTCAACCACGGATAGGTAAGCATCTCCAAAGTTATCAAGGAGTTCTTTATCTTGCCTTTACCATTTATATCCTCCGTTGTGTAAAGGAAATTTTGGAAGCTTCTCCAACATTTTGTTCACCAAAGGAAGACTTGCAGTTTCATTGTGTTGGTGAACGAGCTTAGACATCTTGCCGCCATCTCTCTCGGTTTTTTTTTCAGTCTAGGTATTCCCACTTCACCATGCCACTATCATAGATTGTTCATGTGGGCGGATAGGGAACTTCTTAATCCCACACTCTTTACACTCACCCGCATGCATTCCCTCTTATGGTAAGGTTGGAAGCTAGTTTTCACATAAAATTCCACAACCAATGGACTTCTTGTGCTACTTATTTTGTGTAGGGCATGCATTCACCATATATGCATACGACGCAAAGTCGACAAGTCAAAATTACTGCGAAATTTTTGGGTGTTAGTTCTCATACTATTGAGCCATCTATTAGCATCACGCATTCTAACATGGTATATATGGCAAAGACAACTATTGAAGTCCTTTAATTTTACAACAAACCATGGTTTCCAAATTTTCAAACATCCTCTGTTTGATCATAACACTAGGATGTTCCGTCTTGAATTTCCCCGAACAATTGCAACCTAGCGGAAGATAACAAGGTGATCGATATTTATTGCACACTACATTTTCCACCACACTAGCACCTACATAGCATATATTACGCATTCATCTTACACCTCCTTATTCACTACACACTGGGCACCACACGGCACCACACTAGGGCACCACAATTAGGCACCAATACACCGGGCACCACACTAGGCACCCACACTAGACACCACACTGGGCACCACACCATGTTATTCACCACACTAGGGACCACATAGCATATATTACAAAGATTTATTTTACACCATATTATTCACCACACTAGGCACCACAAAGCTTATATTTAGAGCATTTATTTTACACCATAGTTTTCACCACACTAGGCACCACATAGCATATATTACAAAGATGTATTTTACATCATGTTATTCACCACACTAGGCACCACAAAGCATATATTGACGTTATTTAGTTCACACCATCGTCTCACCACAAAGAACCACATATCACAAGCAATCACTAACCACATACCACATACCACATACCACATTAACAATAAAAAATGTGGTGAAGATGAAGAAATGAAATAACCTCGCGATTCTTCCAGGATAGTGAGTGGCATGATCCTCTCTTACATTTCATTCCAATCTTCTCAACTTAACATCCTTTTGCATTTGAGAGACCTACTGCTTTTCGGTCCAAAATTGCGTACAAGTTCTATGACGCACTGGGAATTGCATCCGCTTCTTTCTAACTCTTTTGTACAAAACCCATTTCTCCCTTTGCACTCTATCTCTTCCCTCTTCAATTTTGCTTTGGTAAGATTCTAGGATGAACACCCAAAGATTTTACCAAAACCCCGAAAACAGCATTGTGATTAGCACTTTCTTTCTATTAATGCTTCCTCTTACGGCCATAGCAAGGCAACTACTCTTGGCTGCTAAATTGTCATTGCTGTTAGACTTCTTCACAAGTTGAATGGAAGCCCCGAGGTTGTCGATTACAAATGTCTTGGCTTGTAAATCTTTTCTCACTCTTTCGCCAGGTGCTATTCCATTGTGTCATCCTCCCGAAAAATCTAGTAAACCTCTTTCTTTATCACTGTTAGACAAGCCTTTAGTGGTGCTATGAAATGAAGATAACAATTTTAATACCATCCGGGACGCCTAGTAGAGGCCGCTCGTGGATCCTCCTCTCGGCCGATGCAATTTTTGCTAATTCTTCTTAGCTTCCCTTTGTCTTTCCTTTTACGCTTTTTATGATCCCGCTCTTGTTCGAGTTCTCTCTTAATTGCGTTCAGCTTTGAGATTTTAGGCGATGCTTCCAAATTAAATGATCACTAAGTATGAACGGATTGATCCACAACCGATTAAGCGCCATGGCCGTAAAGGCTTCGGAGAAAGGCGCCGTGGGTCGGGGTTTAGAAATGGTTGGATGGGAGATTGAATGGGACCGGTGGCGAGGAAATTGGAATGGGACGAATGGCGTATGAATCGGGTTGTTGCAGTTCAAGAAATGATTGAATCCGGCAAGACATGCACTAGGCCAAACAAACATCCCAATGCAAGCAAGAAGGCTGGAACCCGAAAAAAGGTAACTTTTGGGATTCTTGCTCTTTTTTCCTTTTATGATTTAGGGTTAGCACTCGCTTGGGTGACTTGGCTCCTCCGGGAACTGGGCAATATGGGTTATATTCACATGTTTTATCAACATACAGCTAATGGTTTATAATAGTTCTATGAATCGAAGATACAATGTTATTGTGTTATATTATCATGTTGCCAACGTGTTGGAATCCATGTGTAATATAAGGGTCTTTTGTCACAGGCAAATTTGTCACGCCAATAAAGTTTGTCACGTATTTTAATTTTGTCACTCATGACAAAGGCAAATATTTTTTTGCAACTCATGACAAAAATTCAAACTCAAAAAACGTGACAAAAGACTAAAATTTGACACGCGTGACAAATATTTGTCATGCGTGACAAACTTTAATAGCTTTTGTCACGCAGGATAAATATTTGTCATGCGTGACAAAACCTTAATAGCTTTTGTCACGCGTGATAAATATTTGTCACGCGTGGCAAACTTTTGTCACGCGTGACAAATAATATAGCCATTTATTTCAATTTTAAATCTGTTCATTTCAGCTCCCTTCTTATGCTCCTCTTCTTCTAGGTGCTCTGTCGGGCGCTTGGTATGGATCTTAAGCCTTTTAACAATCTGCCTCCTAGAGGAGAAGGAGGAGGATAAAAGAGTTGATAAGCGCGGTGTTTGTTCCCAACCAAATGACACACCGGTGACACCACCGATGAGTTTGAACCTTGTTGGCATCCGGCATGTGTGGGGCAAAGACAACCGTTGGCTACTTGATTGAGCGACATTTGCAAAAAATGGTAATTTATTGGGCCCCCCGAAAGTTTTTGTAGGCGATTTGACGCGGCTCCTACACCAAAGACCACTAGATGGACAGGATAGTAAATAATTTGATTTGTTATAGGTTTATTTTACTATCTAGCATGTTGGGATAAATCACTGTATTTTAGTTTATAAATACATAGTCTTTTATTTAAAAAGCATTCTATGGTTAAACAGAACTCAACACAACGAGCCATAATCAATTTTTTGAGGGGAGTTTGGAGACATGTTGGAGATGGTGATGAAATAGATTCTGCACAAAGTGCATCCCACTATAGGACACGTGGATCAAGCCACATAAATGTAGTTACCAAGTTGTGGGGTATTGAGAGATTATTAAAACCTGTAGATCGACGAAGATTAGGTCTATTTATTGGTCCATTGCCCAATTTAGGTGACATATTCACTTATTGGGGTCATCGGTATGTAATAAAGTCGTTTACGCCCCGATCCGAAGGGGATTATTCACGTGCCCAAATCAAGTGGTTGGATATAATTCACCTTGTCCTTTGATGATCTATGGAGCATTAACATATTATTCATTTTCTATGATGGTATACGGTTGCAATAGTAATGCGTGCACTATGAAAATGAGATCAGAGTACAATGAGGACAAGAGATCCTACATTGATGGTTGTGTAGAAGATGATGGCAATATAGCGGGGCTGATCAACAGTTGTGGTGCCAATAAAAATATCATCAATTGCATGTTTGAAGAAAGAAGTAATGATCGCGAGGAGTTCATGACAAGAATGTGTAAGCACTTTGTTATGGCCGTTGCTATCAAGAGCCCTCGAGAGGGCTTACGAAGTTATTTTGGACTATGAATTCCATGAGACTGTACCTGATTAGAGATAAAAACTTTTAATAATTTAAAACAAACTTTTATTTTTGGGTTGCCCCTAAGGGAGCAAACCCTCATTTATGTGGGTTTATGGCATATCCTAGATATATGCCAAAATATACTTAGGATATGCTGGTGACTGCTCCAAACCTATTGCTCCCTGTAAATTGGCGGTCACCGCCAGGGCCACCCATATTTGAACCGATAATCGGCAATACAGACAGAGCATCGGCCATGGCGACCCCAAAGGCTAAGCCCTCCAACCGATTCTTGAAGGCGTGGTCTTTGGATTATATGGCTCTGGACAAGGTAGGACAGAATAGAGAGTGTCCGTGGTTGGAGCTTTTCACAGATTGTGGCTATGGTGTTATTTTCCAATGCCTTTGAAGCATACAAGAGATATACCTCCTCTGTTGGTCCCTTTCCTAGATCAGTAGATGAGCCTTCTGAACATTGCCGACCATCAGCACCTCCTTCTGGACTGAACTCACTTCATTTGTCTGATATGGAATTTAACATACCCCAAATAGATCGTCTAGTTTATGGGTTTTTGGCTGTAGATCCACGAAAAGATTCCTTCTACTTCAATGTTGGTGTTTATGGATGAATCGGGCACTCCAATATTTCTAAGCATCTGCAATATCAGTGTTGATTTGTGCAATTCGCAAATTTGTCAGGGGAGCTAGAGTAGCAATCAAGGAGCCTTTGACCATTAATAGGGGTGATATCCGTGTTTTGGAAGTTAAAAACCCTGCTTCTATTCATATTATTTCCAGTTTCTCAGAAGAAAAGATGGAAAAGCTAATTTTAATGGATTCTGTTAAACTTAGAGAGCACGGAAACTCATTCTTTAAGAAAGGAAAACTTGAGGCTGCAGCAGAGCTCTACAAAATGAGCATCAACAAGGCTAGCTTAGATGGGGATGACAATGCTCTGCTCCTGACTTACAACAATAGATCAGAAGTATACCTTCAGCAAGGCAAATTTGAATGTGCCTTAAGAAACTCCAACGAAGCCCTTTCGCAAAGCATTTTGTGCAGACAACATATTGGAAGTCGGTGCATTTGAAGCACACGGCTTTATTCGATCTAATGCATATCATGAAAAATATTTTACATTCTCTATGGCCTCATATCAGGGGAGAAAGATAGTGTTGCTTCTCGACAAGATTGTTTATTATTAGAGCCCCATCGTAATGCAAGTCTAAAGAATCCAAAATCTCGTCTGCCATGGGTTTTGACTAAAAAGAACTTGGATATTGTGCAAGAGTCTATTAAAGAAGTGAAGATGCCAACCGGGTACTGCTCCTCTTTTAAAAGGTGTTCGACAAAGAAGGGCAACAAGTTAGCCGAATTAAAGTCCCATGACTACCACAAGCTATTAACAGTAAGTTCCTATAATATGAGTATATATGTCATATAGTTTATTGACCTCTGCATTTTCAATTATTGTTTTTCTTTGTCCTTGTCATATTGTAGGAGATTTTACCTATGGTTCTACCTGATAGGCTACCTTTTAAAGTTTGCGAGCCTATTTTCAAATTGGCCAAGCTATGTAGATAAGTTCATTTATTATATAAGTGTGATTATGTGTGTTCAAGGGTGACTCTGGCCATCTAGATGCAAGGATGGAGTCTTGGATATCTCCGAAAATAAAAGTTGGAAATCCAATGCATGGATGTGCCAACCCCCAAATTTCTCCCTTTCCGACGTAGGGGCACGACCAAGAAATGGGGTTTTCCTTCAGTTCGACCACTCTAGCAAGTTTCAGGAATGTGTTTTTAACTTTGTGCATGAGTAAAAAAACATCCAATTTACTTTAGGGACTATGCATGCAAAGTTCTCAAACACGTTAAGCAGGAAAGGCTTCAAAACCTAAACCCTACTTTAGTAGGGTTTAAGTATCGAGGCCAAAACAGCTTCATCCGCTAATCCCACTGTTCAAAAGGTAGGTCATGTCCCATGAAACGCCTCAAAAGAAAAAATGAACACCTCCATTGCCGGATGTATAACCCCTAATTTCCCCTTCCCCACATAGGGCACGACTAAGAAATGGGGTGTTCCTCCAGTTCGACCACTCTAGCAAACTCATAATGTGGTTTTGACTTTGTGCATGAGTCAAAAACATCAAATCTACTTTAGGAACTATGCTTGCAAGCTCTCGACCATTTCAGAGACGGGGAAGGCCGCCAAAACCTAAACCCTATAGATTTAGTAGGGTTTAAGTATCAGGGCATCAAAACAGCTTCATCTGCTAATCCCACCATTCAAATGGTAGCTCATGTCCCGTGAAACATCTCTCAAAAGAAAAAATGAACACCTACCACACGGATGTGCCAACTCCCAAATTTTCCCCTTCTCGACGTAGGGGCACAACGAGAAAATGGCATGGTCCCCCAATTCAGCCACTTTATCATGCTCGGAATCTAATTTTGAGTTCGCATATGAGTTCAAAGCATTTAAATTACTCTAGGGACCAACTTCCAGGACCAATAGAGCTAATCTCTACTCGAAATGAGCAACTAGTGGACCTCTTATTCAATGCACTCCTTGCGTAGTGCGCTAATCTAGGCATAGGATGTTCTAGGCAAGCCAGGCGTTTGATCGAATGTCTATTCCTCAAGCATGTGTTCAAGGGCAACTCTGGCCGTCTAGATGCATGGACGGAGCAAAACTGACATGTCCTACCTTCTCGTATGCCCAGTTCCACAATGTCTAGATTGTTACAAGCCATCGCAAGGGCACAAGTTTGGAACCAGTGCCTAGGAAGGGGTTCTTTGTTCTCACTCTTGGGGCCTCTTTTCGGACCCTTGAGGAAACTGTGCACGTAAGCTCTCGACTTCTTTCGAGGTAGGGAAGGCTGTCAAGACCTAAACCCTACAGATTTAGTAGGGTTTACGTATCAAGGCACCAAAATAGCGTCGTTTACTAATCCCATCGTTCAAATAAGAGTTCATGTAATAAAAGTTAGAAATCCAATGCAGGGATGTGCCAACCCCCAAATTTCCCCCTTTTCCACGTAGGGGCACGATCAAGAAATGTGGTGTTTCTCCAGTTCGACCACTCTAGCAAGCTCAAAATGTGCTTTTAAGTAAAAAACCTCCAATTTACTTTAGGCTATGCATGCAAGCTCTCGACCACTTCAGAGGCAGAAAAAGCTTCCAAAACCTAAACCCTACAAATTTAGTATTGGGGCACCAAAACAACTTCATCTGCTAATCCCACCGTTCAAATGGTAGGTCATGTCCCATGAAACGTCTCTCAAAAGAAAAAACGAACACCTACCGCGCGGATGTACCAACCCCCAAATTTTTCCCTTTCCCACGTAGGGCCACGACCAAGAAATAATATGTTCCTCCAGTTTGGATTCACTCTAAGAGTCTTCAGAATGTGGTTTTTGAGGCATGTGCATGAAAAACATCGAATCTACTTTTTAGGACTATGCTTGCAAGTTCTTGACCACTTCAGAGGCAAGGAAGGCTGCGAAAACCTAAACCCTACAGATTTAGTAGGCTTTAAGAAAAAGAAACGTTAATTCGTCAGCCTTTCTAGCATCTCTTTCCCTCAGAGGTTTCCTGAAACTTTAAATTGCAACCTTTCGTTTTTCATTGTATGGAATGATTTTGCAGTGATATTTGTTCAAAGCATTTGAGAGCCTCTTGAGCAAAGCCAATATCACGCATGTTGAGTAGATTATCCGCAATGCCATTCTTTCAACTAAGCATGAAATTCTCTACTCTTGTTTGCTTTTAAAGTGGCCAGATGGCATCAACTAGAAGCTCCTTCACATACGGATGAATATCTATGAATATCAGGCAATACCAGAAATCTCAACATATGGTCAACTGCAGTTTATATGGTCTAATGCCAACATGTGGCACCGTATTGAAACTGGCCATGACAGTTTTATATGCTCGCTTAGATCCCACTTGTGTTAGTAAATCAGCATAGTTGCACTGTCAAGGATGTCTTTAATATGGCAAACTCTTAATGCCAGGTGATATCATACAAAGGATCCATATTTTGGGCATAACATTGTGTTCATGAGGTTCACAACGCATCAAATGGGACAATGAATGATGGAAGCAGTAATGATGAACCACTAACAAACCCCTTGAATGCCGTCAAATGGGACAATGAATAATGGAAGCAGTAATGATGAACCACTAACAAACCCCTTGAATGCCGCACAATATGAAAGTGTATAATTTTAAATAAGAACTGAATTAAATTGAATTGACTTTTATCTTCTTTAGAACCCTCACAATCAGCTACTATTTGGCTTTTTTTCTGTCTTTATGCCATTTCTCCAAGCTTCTTTGCAGCCATGAACCATGCTTGAGAAACAAACAACAGCCCACCACGCATAAGGTTGCGCTCCTTTATTTGAACCTTGTCATTGCCAATGTTCTACAAAGATCTAGAAGTGTGGCAGAAAAATTCCTGCGGATTACATTAAGTTCGAGCCCATGGTAGTAAAAATCACTGGCCATTACTGCCTAGTTGCTGTAAACGCGCTTTGTATTATGGACCTGAAATGTCCTAGGTCCTATAACTGCCTGAATTTTTGCTGAATTCCTCATTTCTTTAAGCTTTATTCAGCACCACAGCCGTTCACACACCTAAAATTCCTAAAAAGCTTTCTCATATTGGCTGTCTTAGTTTTTAGCAATGGCCCTTTCCACTGATTTGCAAGCATCTTTAAGGCTAGACACAAGGTCTTGAAGCTCCTCTACACTGCAAACAAATTCAAGCTCTTCAGATGTTCCCTTGTCTAAGGAGCTATTTAATTTGACAGTATACTGAAGCTCCCTTTCTGCCTGGTCCCCTAAGTCCAAGTAATCAAGACTCCAATCTACGCCTTTCAGTCTGGGCATTGCAGAATAATTTGCATTCACTGCCAACAAAGCTCTCAATTCTTCCCTTTTGCTTTGAAAGACAATGCTAGCTACTTTAACCTTAGAGTCAGGAAAGGCACACTCTTGGTTGAGAAACTTACCTACATCTTCCATCGATGAATCTTGTTTTGCTGCTTCAATGTAGAAACAGACTAATGCCGAATAAACGCGTTTAATAAGATCAATGTCTAAATCATCCAAAACAGCGGCTGCCAAGGCCTCATTTTCTCGAGCACGTGCAAGGGTAACAGAGACCGCTGCAGATGCTAGGGTGCGAAGCTGCTCATCTGACAGTGCGTTGGCCAGGGCCAACGACTTCATCACGCCATCGCCAAGCTCTAGGCGGCCCATGTTGGATTTAGGGTTTCTGGATGTCGGAATTCCTTTTTTTGCATAAAACCCTAGAAATGCTTGTGGTGGAGATGGGATATTTCCGAATAAGGGAAAGGCCCTTTTGGGCAACATTCTGGACTGCCAAGTGTGCCTCCGCGACTGGAATGTTGAAACTGTTCTTCTTTGGTTAGTGATATTCGGCCTACCAACTTACCTATAGTATTTTCATCCATGCAAATTTTGTGTGGCAGATCTGTCCAACGTCGTGTTAATCTTCCAGCCAATGTCAATGCAATGTAACAAAATTCATGGTTTTGAGATTGTAATTTTCTTATAACTTCCACCATTTCTCATCCATTATTGGCAGGCTTAGCGAAATTGCTCAGCATTTCTGACATTCAACATTCTTGCCAAGTTCTAATTTTACTAAAGCAACGAAGCCACTTATGAGAATAGGTAATACTTTGGAGTACCTATTACAACAACACACCCAAATAGTTTTCAATGTTTACACTTTTGTTTTACAATCATGCGCAAAAACGAAAGCCTTTGAAAAGGGAAGAGAAGTCCATGCCCACATTGTCAAATTCGGCTTAGAATTAACAATATTCATGGGAAATGTCTTAACTAATATGTATATTAAATGCGGGTGCATCAGAGAAGGCCATAAAGTATTTGGTGGAATGCCTTTGAAAAATGTAATCACATCGACCACCATGATTATTGCATATGTCCATCAGAAGAGGACTATTACCTATAGCACTTTTACTGTCCAAGCAAATGCAAGAAGACAGTTTTACATCAGATATTATTTCACATGTCATTGGATTGGTGCATGTGCCCATGCAGGTCTTACCCATTCCAAAGCCCCATCATCACAAAGCTTGTTGAGGATGCATGTATCAAGATACTACCTCAAGTGATTATGATCCTCCTCAATTTCTACCTGTATGCACCTGTAATCCTGCACATTCCATCTAGAGAGCCAATTAGCTCGCTTCTTCTAGATATTCTAAAGGTGGAAATTATCAAGAAGTGATGAAACTTTCTAGTCTAATGCAGCAAAATGGTTTTACACTAGATGGGATCACATATGTCTATATTTTAAAAGCATGTTGTGCTCATGGGGGACACACTCCTTTAGTCAATGCTCATTGTCTAAAATTAAAGAGAGTGTGTCCTTCCCAATGGAAAATGATCATGTTCAAGTATATGCCAATTGTGGAGATATTTTTAATACCTTCCAAGTATTTGCAGCAATGCATGTGCATGATCTCGTCTCATGGACTACAATGGTTTCATACTATGGTAGAAATAATAAGATCAGGGAAGCTATAATCATCTTACACCAATGTCAGAAAATGGCTTGAAGCTAGACCATATTATATATACTGAGGTTTGTCAGTATGTACTAGAGCCGACATCCTTGAATGGTGAAAGTATTTTCAGCGTGCAAATATTTTTACCCTGGTTATTGTGATTCCATCGCAAAAAATTCCATCCCGCGGAATCACAGACCTTCGAGAACGGGATCCGCTTCGAGGCCCCCAGATCCCACGACAACCGTCGTGTACTTTCGATGGATCCCAAACCATACGCCTGCTGTGGTCTATCCGGACCGCCCATTTTATACCTTCCCTACAGAATCACATCCGCAAAATACCGGCCGGACGGAATCACCGCCTTTATTCCACCTGGAATGAATCACTATCCAAAATATCCCAAGAAAATTCAAATTTTTGACCCTCGTTCTTTCCGGGAGGTGCGGGCTGGCGCGATTGTTCGTGAAGCGCAGAGATGGCGATTGAAACGGGGGTTGAGGAGATCTTCCTTCTTTTCTTGTTCTCGTTTTATTTTCTCGCTTTATTTTCTTCCACGATCCCAAGCAAACATGGCTATGGCGGAAAAGCGGGCGTTGTTGCAAAACGGGGGGCTATGGAGTTTCGGGCAGCTCAAGACTGGTTTCTACCAACGCCTCTATTTGGAGGTCGCCCGGCGGGCGAGCCATCTAAGCTTTTCAGATTGGAGCTCTAGCCCCAAGTTAGGCTTTCTAGGTTCTCAAATCCGTGTCTGTTCCAAACGATTTGAGCGGATTTTGATGATGACTGTAATCTCACGGAAGCAAGAATGCATTGCAAAAGAATTCCTCCGCTTCACTCTGCTCCTTGGTGCTTTCATTCTGTTCTATAGCTACCCCTCCCTTCCTTTTCGAACGGATTTGAGTCTTCAAGAAACCCGGATGCTCGAAGCTCACTACCGCTTGTTCAAGCAAATGCCGTTTGGATATCAAAACTTCCTTTGAGGCACCAGATGCTTGGGAAGTGCATAACTGGAAAGGCATAATCAAGATGCCGGAGCCCAACGTAATCACAAAATCAGAATCGAATCGCCCAAATACCCAGATTTTCCGACATCCATTATGCGAATCCGGGTGAAAATATTTTACACAGAATCAATGCCCCGGTAGCATTTTTTAAAGACCGTAGTTCGATTTACAAGAGCCAAATTTTATATTTCTCGGCTTACAACGTTTTTTCAAGCCGAAAATCAGATTTCGAGTCAAGTAGAAATAAAAGTTTAATCCTCAAACTAAAACTAGAGTCGAAGTCGCTTTAAAGCAAAAATCCAGTCCAAGGGTTTTTACAAACAAAAAATGTCCAATTTTTCATATAACTGACACGCAAGCTTCTTCTCTATCGCCTGGCTATTGCTTCAAACAAACGTTTAAGCCTCCATACACAATACTATGCAAAGACTTCATCGCCAACCATATTGCCGGAAAACAATAAGCATAATAACAAGGCAACCCGAGGAGAACAGATTGAAAGACTTGGGGAAAACTGATATGGGAAAATCTATTCGGTTTCATTCATGAACAATAAAAATTGAACTCAAACGTTTGGTTTTATTGATGCAATGCACATGCATATGAAATCGCAGTCTATAAAATTGGGAAGAATGTTGCTAGAAATCGGATCCATCTGCCGCTCATTTCACGAAGTTAACCTTCCATGATCACAACGTAAATCCTATAGTAGCAGTTCATAACTTTTGCAATTTGAGCAGACACTTCCATTTGTGCATTGAAGTATGAGATAATACATTAGCAAATCTAATCTGGACACTTGCAGGCAATGTAGATGGTGGTGATTCTATCTCGAAGAATCTTACATTTGTGATTCCACCGGGCAGAATCGCATGGTTGTGATTCCATCTGTCGGAATAGCAATGTTGTGATTACGTCCGGCGGATACGTAAGTGGTGATTCCATCTCCCCTAATCGGGGCGTTAAATGATTCCATCCGGCGGAATAGCAAGGTTGTGATTCCGTCTGGCGGAATAACACGATTGTGATTCCGTCTCGCGGAATAAATAATATCTGATTCCGTGATTCGAATACATGAGCGGTGATTCCATCTCGAAGAATCGTAAATTGGTGATTCCATCTGGCGGAATAGCAAAGTCGTGATTCCGCCGGAAGGTATAAATGACCTGAAAGCGACCTTGTCGGTGCGGATAACGGGGCTTTGGTACGGATAACGGGGTCGCCCGGCCCGGTGATTCCGTGGGATGGAATTTTTGCGATGGAATCACAATAACCGGGTAAAAATATTTTGTTCCGTATTTTCACGCTAGCTTCATGCAAGCTGGATCAAATTGGAATATATGTTTTGTTGATACCCTTACTAGATGTATGTGAATTGTGAATCTTTAGGCATAGCTCACCATTTCTTCGTTGCTACGCCTGTACCTGACAATGTTTCATGGAATTCCACAATTGCAGGATCTCTCCTACATGGATAAGGGACAAAAGTTATCACTCTTTTGCAAATGCAGAGTGATGGCATAATCCTAACAAAATGATGTACTTGGAATTCTTACATGCATCTGCGATAAAACAAGATCTATGATGGGGTATACATACCTACGCACGTCTAGTGAAAACGCGACTAGAATGTAATACTACTATTAGGAACATGCTTATTGATATGTATGCCAAATGCAGGAGCCTTTAATAATGCATACCATTTATTCAATAGCATGTCTTCATGCGATTCGGTTTTAGGAACCGCTTTGATTTTAGGATTCATTGAACATGGAAATCTTGTAGAAGCTATTAAACTAGTTGAAGTTATGAGAGAAGATCATGTTTACTTTAATGAAGTAGCATATATAATAGTTTTAAATACATGTAGTCTTAGCTGGAGCAAATATATTCATGCACAGATCATGACACCACACTAGCATCACTGTAGAACATTGAGGATACTTGTCAAGTGTTTCATAGAATGTCTGCGCATGATTTTGTCTTATGGCACATATTGATTGCTAGATATGCTGAACGCAGTAATGGAATTGAAGCTATGGAGATCTTTTTGCAGATACAACAATACGATAATACCTCCTTGTTAACATTTCAAGAGTATGTTCTAATATAGAATAGAGTTTTTATCGTCCACGGGGACCAATCAGCCTATGGGACCCAAAAAGGACGTGTAGTAATCGGATAAGTATATCCACTCACATGTCTTAAAAGCTGGACAAGAGCGACATGTGATAGTGGGGAATTCTCGAATTGTAATGCATATAAATTGTAATAGTTTTGAGCATGTATACATGAGTCGAATCCTCATATGGTTTCTTGGAATATATTGATTTTTAGATCAAACCCTAGGGATGCTTGTGGTGGAGATGGGATATAATCGATATATTACGTTTGAAAGGTCTAGATTATGGGAGACTAATGATTTAAAGGCAAATNTGAGATTGAAATAGAGCTAATGCCAACTTGAAAGCCATGCACTGTGCATTTTCTATTTCCACTGGCAGTTTTTGTTGATAGTGGAGTGGGAGTTGAGTCGCATGCATGCAGAAGCTGGAGACATGTGGGCAGATGTGTGAGCATTGATAGTCAGCCTATGTACATGGTTTATTTGCTTGTCTAATCGACTTTGAGACGAAGTAATCAAAACAATTCAGTATGTGCAGGGAAGCTCAATAAAGAGTTGGATCCTTACCTGATTAATGGAGCATTGAAGCTCAGGATTAATCAGGACATCAGTCTTCCGATTGAACCTCTTATATAGATGGACAATGAAAGTTTTTGCCAATTAATGCTGAAGCTATTAGTAAGCGTTATTTATTACAATATAAAAACTAGAAAAATGGTTTAAATGGCATGGCATTCCAATATGTTAAAGTCTAGTTAAATGAGATGTATAGTATGGCATTTGTTGTGGATTTCCTGTGATCTAGATAGATATCGTAATAAATAACAATTTTCCACGAATCTGAATAATATGTACAATTTTCCATGCGGGAGGAAAGTGGAGACGTCGGGTGGACAGGTCGGCCGGTGGCTCCCAGGGCACCTCCTCTTGAGGCATTCCACACTCTTCTTGGTTGCCCCAAGGCTTCAGGGCGGCATGAAGAAGCCCATAAGTTAATCCCTAAGGTGGACCACCTACCCGCGATGATGTAATCTTAGTGTAGACAAGACCGCCATAGTCTCTGCATCCGATGTAAAAAAAATACATTGTACTATTCAATTTATTAATAAAAATTCTTTTTTCAACTAGAACTTTGGTTTCAATCAATGAATTTCCTTTGTTTGAGTTGTATTGTTCTTGTTTCTCGACTTCGCTATCCCGAAAACTAGGGAGAAAGCTTCGAACCCACTAGAGACAAATATTCAATTATGGGCGGTTTTAAATCCCGAGTTCTCCTTTTTGTGTAAAATAACAAAGGTTCAAAAAAGTGGGAATGGAATGAGACCCACTTTAATTAAATACGACTTACATCCTGCAGATTTTTGTAATGCTTTGGAATGTAATATCACAGAGAAGTTAAAAAAACCCAGTGGAGAGATACATCTTCTTCTAGAACCCATGTTTTTTGGAAAAAAAGAGATCAACATTGTTGCGAACTATTGATGCATACATAGAAAGTGGAAGGTTAATTAGTAAATAACCCATACGTTCGATTGTAAAGATGAGTTATGAAATTAGCAAATTCTTGGGATACAATATTAGGAAAGCGGCTGCTTAGGAACTGCAAAAAAACATGCAAGAAGAAATGCATAACCTTATAAATGGATATAGTTGTTCGCCTTTCACTACCTATATAAAGCAGTATATTTTGTTCTTAGAAAATTGATGCCTAATATTTCTGGGCTGAGAAGAGCCCACAGCTTGACACATACGTCATCTTTGGTTTTCCTAAATTAAAAAAAGATCAACTTTTTTGTGCGGAGGATGGATGTAACACGTGGAGTTAAAAAAAAATAAAAAATGAAAGATGCATTTATGGCGGATCCGACTCTGCTCTTCCTCCGGATCTGCTTTGCCTACATTGGGATGTTGCTTAATATCTCCAGATCTGCTTCCGGTAGGTTTTCCTCTCCATGTTCTTCACAACGAAAAAGGTGCTCACATCCCCTGGAAAATCCCCCATTGAGGAACCGGGGGACTCGAAATGGGTTATTTTTTTGCAATATGTAGCATAATAACAGGGGGTGTTCTTTGTGTTTTTGTACGCTTTTCACTAAGGTTTTCCTATGATTTAGTGATGTATTCAAATGGATGTCTTAATCATTTACATCTAGAGAGTGCACCATTTACGAGCCATTGATTTTAGCCTTTTTTTCCAATGGTCAACAACCAATGGCTCACAACAAAAGCCCTTTTTTTGTGCGTGTGGTGCATAATGGTCAACAACCAATGGCTCACAACAAAGCCCTTTTTGGTGCGTGTGGTGCATGGTCAACAACCAATGGCTCCACAACAAAAGCCCTTTTGTGTGTGTGTGGTGCATAATGGTCAACAACCAATGGCTCACAACAAAAGCCCTCTTTTTGTGTGTGTGGCGCATGTAGTCGCGAGTTCCCCAAGAAAACACATTTCTTATCATAATTTTTTGATCGAGCTCTACGTTTGAGATGATTTTTATTGCGTTGGAAAGCTCTCTCGAGATCTTTTGATAGTGTATGATATAGATATGTTTGGTTAAGTTATCTATGCTAAAACAACAATTTTTCGGCCGGGTTTGGTAGGATTTCACATCCTACCACCGATTAATATCTGAGGATTAGCTATTGGATAATGTTTTACGGCTCATTCGAATGAAGCTTGCAAAAAATTACCATGCATTTTTAGATTTTGAGGGTTATTAAGCAAATTTCAAGGCTTCTAGATCCTTGTGCTAACAAGCGAAAAAGTTTCCCACTTTGGTTTCTCACTACAAGAATCCATGGAGGCCAAAGAGGCTTTGTTAAATTCAGGTTGAAAAATGTTTGTGTATGGGTGTTGCAAACTTTATGACTTTCGAATAATGGGATCAATCCGCTCTATCTTTATGGTAACTTTTACTTATGTTCTATTTGTTTTTATTGTGATGAAATTCAAAAGCTACGGAGGTGATGAAAGCCTCAAATGAATTCTAGTTTTTTTCTCGTTTGAATTCTAAAATTTTTTGTCACAGGGGAGGGAACGTCCCTAAGGCCCCGAGGGGGCAGATTTTTTTTTTTTTGCAAACCCATTAACATCCAACATATAAAAAATTAAATCCCCCAACACATAACAACCAACACATAACGACCATTGACATTAACAACCAACACATAACTACCATTGACATTAATTAACACAACCATTGGGTCCAACACATTTAAATTAAAATCCCCCTTAAACCCTCTTTGGTTTGGGTGCATATTCACACGGGGGGTGACTCCGGGAAACGAGAGCTGTTGGATAGGCATATTCACCCCTTATTCCTTAATCTACCGCAGATGCGTAAAGTTCCTCGTTTGTGGGGTATGCAAGTACAAAATTTGCTATCTTGTATAACAAGATTAAGCAAAATACTATAAGATTTCAAGCGGAATACTATATGGTGTTGATTTTATGCGTGCAAAATACAAAGGGTATATCATATGGGGGAGATTAGTAGAAATGGGGGATTATTGTCTGAAAAGGGCATATCCTAATGGGGGAATTAATAGAAATAGGGGATTACAAATGCACATTGGGGTATTTTTGAAGAAAGGGGATTGAGTCAAAAGGGAATTTGCTAACGGTTTGGGGTAATTTCAAGAAAAGGGGACTAGTTAAAAGGGAATTTGCAAATGGACTGGGGTATTTTTAAGAAAGGGGATTGGTTCAAAACAATTTGCAAATGGATTGGAGTATCTCCAAATAAAAGGGGATTGAATGAAAGGAAAATTACCAAACAAATAGAGAATTGCAATAAATACGGGGGTATTTTTCAAGGAAAAGGGTATTTTCAATTAAAAAATAATTTCAAAATACCATCTACTTTCAAAATATTGAATGGTCATATGTAAAGTGGTGGGATCGGCTCATAAGCGAAACCTTACCTTCATGATGTGGAATAGGAATGAATTTCTCGGACTAAGCAGGTTGATAAACTCTGTCTTCAAAGAGGTCTCATCAAAGAAAGAACCCATGCTTCTGTGAGTGGCTCCTTACCATGTAGGGAGAAGCACACTGCAGTGTAATAGCTCTTGAGCTCTCCTTCACATTCATGGACAAATATTGACGTTATGGTGCACTTGGAGTCCTCTCACTACAAGAGAAGTGTACCTATAGTGTCTAGTGTAACGTCAAATTTCTTGACACAAGGAGAACTTGTCAAAACCCAGTTATTGTCACAGCCTTGACACTATACTTGTCGTGATCATTTGTCACAAACATGCCACAATAGCGTCGAATGTTGTGTCAAGCTTGTGGCTTCAATTTATGTCATAATATTGACACAAAATCAATTTAAAACTACATGGTAATCTAGAAAATGTCGAACTTGTGACAAGATTTTATCAACATTGTGATAAATAAATGAAAGCCCTTATGAACAACATTACATCAGCATTATAGCAAGCTGCTGACAAAATAGTAGCTAGAATGCATCTACAGTAAGACAATCGGTAAGAAATTTTGTGATTACTTTTGTGTCTAAAAAATAGCTAGTGTTGTGATCACATTGTGATAGATAAGTAAAGCCTATACTAACAGCATAACATCATCATCATGGCAAAATAGTGACAAAATAGCAGCTATAATCCTATCCATAATAAGACAACTAGTAAGAAATTTTGTTACTAGTTTGTGTCTAAAGAATATAAGTGTTGTGACCACATTATGACAAATAAATAAAGCCTATACTAACAACATAGCATCATCAACATGGCAAGATAGGGACAACAAGATAGCTATATTACATCTACCCATCTACTCTAAGACAGCCGCCAATAACAATTTGTGACAAGTTGTGTATCTAGGTAATACCTAATTTGGGACAATGTGCGCATTTTGACTTGTTTCAAAAGGATAAACATCTAGGTATTTTTTTTTTCTTTTATAACAAATAATTTATTTTTCCAAATTAGATATCAAAAAGCTAAAGTACGAAGTTTCATTAAGTAGAATTTCCAACATAACAAATGCCCATAGAAAATGTTTCAAGGCAAAATACTAATTTCCATGTCAACAAAATAATCAACATAAGCAACTCAATCCTCTCTATTTGTTGGTTCATCCCCATGACCCTCTTCATTGCCTGCATGGTCATTGTCTTCTTCGTTCATATCCTACAAAGTAAAGGATATGTTTAGAACTTTTGTAAGTAAACATTAATAATAAAGCTTCAACTACCAGTTGAACTATAATAAAGAGCACCCTTTAGGTAATGAAAAACTCTTTTAGCTGCTTGCCACTTTGTGATTGCTTGGGATGTTTGATAAAGGGTGTGAGAACACCTACAACATAGACCCGAGTCCGGACATGTAACCTGAGTGTACAATCAGCCCCAACCAATTGAAGATGGAGAGTACAAATCAAGCATGGACCGGTACAAGACCGCTTTACTAAGAGAACGAAATTTTTCTATCATAGATTGGATACATGCAAAGAGATCCCATGCGTCAGATTCAAATCTAGCAGGGACATAGCTTTGACTAAAAAATCCATTACATCATTGAAGATCAAAACCTGACCTACCCTCGACTAAGCCTCTGATCAAGGAGAAGTTTATTGTACATAGTACTTTTAGGAGTAGATTTGAAATTATAACCAAAGGCGACACGTTGAACTAACAACTTTGATTCTCGCTTATAATGGAGATAGGCATTAGTAAGTATGAATTAGTTAGTGCATGGTCGGGCTTGTTTTATTTATGTCTCATGGGATTGAAGCATATGTTTTATCCCTGCTATGTGTTCATGTAAACTCCTCGAGACCATGTATTCGAGAATCAATGTAGTACATTCACCTACATTCATTTGCACCTACATTCATTATGACTCTACTGAATGCTTTCATTTACGCCTTCCCTTCACAGTACTTATGGTCCTGTGCGACACAATGGTCTTTAGCACTTACAAACAAATGAAACAAATTAGTCCATCATCCAACCAATCAATTAGACCTAAAGGGGAAGCAACCCAAAGAACAAATTCTCAAAGCAACCCCTCGATGGGCCTATGGCGAGACATCCCCCGAGTATAACAACTTGAGACCTTCTCGCTTACCTCCTCGTTGAGTTGCACT
This sequence comes from Isoetes taiwanensis, assembly GCA_021234155.1. Taxonomy (NCBI): domain Eukaryota; kingdom Viridiplantae; phylum Streptophyta; class Lycopodiopsida; order Isoetales; family Isoetaceae; genus Isoetes; species Isoetes taiwanensis. The sequence continues at coordinate 8,256 of JAJEKV010001053.1, read as the reverse complement.
CTTCTTCGGCCGAATTGGACATAGGCTAGAAGAAAATATCTGAGAATGGACATGTTGGATATCACTCACCATCCACAAAGTCATGGATTTGATGTACAACTTCAATTGATGTTAACAATTAGGCAACAATCAATTCGGCAGGCACACCGGCGTAAAACGGACAAAGCACAATTTGTCAATAAGATCAATAAAATTCAAGATCTTAGTCAGGTTTAGCCCTATACCTAAAAAGAAGCAACTTCTCCAACCGGCTACCCTAATGTGGTGGTGGGTAATGTTGGAAAGCACATGCACATTGATCAAAGCTTGTCTGCATTATCGGGATCATTTAACTTCATTTCCAACGGTAGATATCACGAAACCTGCTCAACAAGTCCTTGAGGCTTGCCCCCTGGAAGGACTTTGAAACCAAGCAACTCTAGACAGTGGCTCCTCGGTGCTTGGATGGGTCAAAGCACAAATTTAACTCTACCTTTTTCCAAGGATGGAACTCAAGATCATGCTAGTAATAATGTGACTACGGGGGCTTCCAATCGCAACACCAACTACCGCATTAGTTCATCTGGCCGGGTACAACTATGCCATCTTCTAACGCATAGCTATTCAATTAAAGAAACGCCATTCAGTTGGGCAACCCTTGTTTTTACGCTTTAAAACAAGTTGTAAAAGCCAAGAAAAACTAGATGAACAGAAAACCAAAAAGAAAGATTAGATTCAACACCGAGAGGAACCATAATCAATGAACTGCGTGTAAACAATTTCACAGTTTACCAATTAACACATCATATGCTTTTCCACCGAAATAGAATGTGAAACCTATGCAATGTTGAACTGAAATTCCATCTCAACTTAGCCAATTTATAAATGACCTAAAGGTAAGGGCCAGCCATAACTACCAATAGTTTTGGATTTTCCGTGATCATATCAAGCTCTAGCTATCTCAAGCTCTAGCTATCTGAAATATATTCCAAGTCTCATTCCAGGTCTTAAACATCAATGCTAATTAATTGAGAATTAAGAGCTCTATATCTATTTATTGTGCCACTCCATTTTTTGTTTTAATGGTCGGGCTGTAATTGATACCGCAATGAGCACCTTAATGGTGACTCCACCGTTAAAGACCTGAGGTTCCATTTGTATGAACAGGTAGGAAGATCCCGAATGGGTGTAGCGTCCGGCAATCGCAAACACACCTCTTTTCCTTCAGATCCCATGGGTAACAATAGTACTTGGACTATGTGAGTCCCCTTTCGAGAAAAACAAAAGCAAAATGAGAGATTAAGATCGAACATTAGATAATGGCTCTAGAAACAAGTATCACGAATGTTAATTGACCTAGAAGTACGTTTGTAGTCTCTCTCAATCCATGAAATCATTATAATTTACTCAAACCGCAATGAGATATTTAACTGGCCTCTTCAACAAGATATTTAATTTCTAATTTCATCCAAAAACATTCCTATGAGAATACAATAAACAAAACTACACAATATCATTTTACAATAAGTAAAGACAAGCATCTTAGCAAGAAATGTTATGACATTATTCCAAGCGCCAAAGCATACCTCACTATTTCCTAAAAGTCCTCTATAACTTTAGTTGAAAGAAGATTTACGCATTCTCTTTCCTACAAGAGTCCTCTCAGAACTTTAGGCGGAAGACAATATGCACTTGGATTTGATTTGGCTCCACCTTAAAAGCCGATTGAGTTAGTGGTCGATATCATTGTTGAACATCATAAAATATGACACAACAACATAAAACATGACCGCATCTAGCAAGCGTGCCTTGACTCAACCTATAGGAGGAAACCACAGACCCTACATTCAATACTTTTCCTTCTCTCTTTTTCTTTATCTTCTTGTGCTTGAAGAACAATCCATCGGTAGTTCAACAAGAAAGGACTAGAAAGAGAAAGAATACAAGAAATTCAAAAATAGAAAAGAAATCGTTACCTGGTTTTTTTGGAGCTCCATGTTCTACTGAGCTTCGCTCCCGAAGCACTGAATTGTTGCCAAGTCTGAAAAGCACTCTCCAGGTAGGCGGGAGTGGTATTCTTTGTAACATGCATGCCAAGAAAGTAATTACGCACACCAGGGTGTCGTCCAAAAGGCAAATATCTCAAAGAATCTGTTACCATGAAAATTTTAGAAAGCCACCATACTCTTACGTTTCTAAGGTTTTCTAATTTATTGAGGTAGGCTTTCTCCCATGCACCGCAATTTCAATATCTTCATGCTTCTAAGGCATTCATGTAGTGGCTTTCGTGCTTGTCTTTTGCTTGCATTATTTTGTTATGAAACTTCTTTTGCATGCTTGCAAGTGGGGTGTTTGCGACAACAAGAACCATGGTGGCAACCAAGGTTGCAATTGTTCGCGGCTAGTCCCACATTTTTATAAAGAACAATCAATGCGAGTGTGATCGCAAAGGTAGACACCAGAATTGCCGTGCATGTGCCATGTAAAATCGCTAATTCTTTTAATATCCCTAGCCATGTAATTGATTATTTCCCCACTTGTATGACTTTGTCTTGATGTATGACGGGAGATGCATGCCCTTATGATAGACAAAGTTGTCATCAATCTTGTTACATATGTAGACCTAGCGCTTGTTCTCCAAAATACCATTGTTAGTTGACACAAATTCTCGCAATCTTAGCACCAAAGAACAGAGAGTTAAAATGGTGGCTTCATTAAAAGCCGCACCCTTCCTCCAAGATATTCCACCAAATCATCAACCAAATATGGGCGATTGTATGAGGCACGTGATATTAACCATCGCCAAAGCTTGCCGCTTAAGTGCTACTTGTTTCCAATATGTCTTTAGTAGGTCGTATACCATTGCTCGAGTTCCGTAACTGTACCTTGCCTTCAAGTTAGTCCAAGTTTTATAAAGTAGGTCATAGTTCACTCGGCCCACTTCTTTTGCCTCCTAATGCAGTGCGTCTTTAACTTCTAGAGGCTTTTAAATCCTTGCTTTAGTAAGTCGCTAATCCAAGAAAAACGTAATGAGACTTAAGATTCCAGCTCTATTGTAGGGTGTTATCTGTTTGGGCATAGAAGATTCATGATTAGTGTTGGTTAAAATGGCTTTTCGAGTTGAGATGGTGGTGGTGTTTGATTCAATATTCCCTCGTATTCCGGCAAAAATAGAATCAAATAAGCGAGGAAAAGATGCAACATTAAACAGTGAAAGTGATGTTATAAGTATGGTGGAGAGCAAGCACCAGGCTGGGGAAAGCATATAATAGAAATAAGGCTATCCACCATGCCCGGTAAAAGTATTGGAAAACAAATGGCCCCTCCTTTTGTCGAATGCATTGTGACAAATGAGATAAATAACCATGAGATGGTTTGCACACTGCACCTACCTCCAAATAAAACCAACGCTTTGCATTTTGATGGAGGAAAACCCAGATAAAATTTGCCAGGATAGAAGACTAAGATATACACAGAACCCATAATAAATTTATACAAGTTCCCAAATCTCCTCATCACAACGTGATCCTCATGTTTCTTGCGTAAAGAAGGGTTAGCCATCTTTACGGTAAGTAGAACTACATATAGAATCTTTGAAAGGTATATGCAAACGGGTAACAAAATGGTTTCCAAGTAGCAACTGCAAAAGGTATCATCAACTTATGGCGAGTATTAGGCTTTTCTGATTGACTTCCAAAACCAGACCACCAATTTCCAATACCTTGAGAACAAGGAAATGATGATCTTTGTGGAGCAAGGACAAGGAAACAGAAAGCGTTAGAAATTTGGTTCAAAATTTTGCTTGAAATAAACTACAACAAACAATGCAAGCGGTTGTGTATTCGGATACATTAGACATAAGAAAGACTAATTCCAATCATTCTAAACATTTATGAATCAAACCAAACAAATGCAAAGGCTATGAAAGAAGTCTTACAAGTTGAAATATTAAAGAGGAGGCACACCTCCATTTTAACACCTTTTGAAATGCTTTGAAAGACTTGGATCTTAAATCCTATTCAGGTCTTAACAAAGCTTCATAATGAATAGAAAGGTGGCCTTTTCAAAATGCATGTTCGATTCACGCTCCTCAAGAGCCAAATTCTGGACCACCGTTCCGGTGAATCGATTCTTAGGCACCTTTAGGCCAAGATCAAGAACATCCCTTTGCTCCCGCTCAATTTTTGCTTGCGGTTCATTCCCCCATGCGAAATAAAAGCGAAATCTGGAAAAGGATTTGGGATATTTGCAATTGGGGACTCCATATATCTAAATGGTACAATTAAAATATGCTTAATATCTAAAGTTGGGTTGGGTTCGGTTGTTGTATGGACTTTCACGAGGGTGGAAACACAAGATGATCTTGATAACCACGGTGGTAGGTTGACACCTTAGAAAAATCCAATGCTTTCGAACTTCCTTATAACATGGACATGGACAATGGATAGGCATCCATTTTGTGCCACGTGGTGCCAACCCAATGGTCGCAAAAGAACTTCAAGAAACAACAATGTTAGTAGATGAATTTCCTTGAAAAGAAAGTGTGGCAAAACGTGCCCACGTGGCGCGATAAGACTGGACGCAAAGGGCATAATATGGCGTCTATTTGTTGTTTACATATTTGTAGTTATATTCTACATAAATGTATTAAAAACGAATAACGAGCAAATCTTTTGTTTCAGCCCTCCAAATGACATATATTCCTTCTAGTTCGTGGAGTGGCCCATTCATTTGCCATCCAGAAAAAGAAAAGAAAAAGAAAACGCCCACTTTAATAGGCAAAAAATGTCAAAAAATAAAATTTGATCCATAGTTGCATTCATGTGCACCTTGGACTATATCCGGTTAATGCGATCCAACCATCGATAGCTCGCATCCAGTATATTGATGCCTCTTGTTTTCAATTATAGTCACTTTATGACTCGGGGCCTTTATGATTTTTGAAATATAAAATATAGGTTCCCTTAAAAGTTTTGAAATATGAATTATAGAGACTCATCTCTACGCGGGTTCACTAAAGGTTTTGGAATATTAAATACGAGGACTCGAACCTCTACCAAAATAATTTAATATCTTTATAAAAGTACTTCAACCAATGCAACCGACGAAGTAATAAGTTTATTTTTTTATAAAATCTTTTTTTTTTTTTTTTTTAATAATAACCCATTCATTATTTTAGGGATATGGTCTAGGGTCTCAAGAATGGCGAATTATGCATCCATATCAAAGCCCCACGGAAACCCCCATTATTATACTATATATTCCAATCTATTTAATGTTCCAACATGCCTTCAACTCTCACCTTTTTGTTCCCCTTTTTTTCTTCTTTTTCTTTCTTTTTTTTTCCTTTTTTTTTTTGTCTTTTACAAAGTTAGTTTTGAGATGACATGAAAGCCACATCTTATACTACATCTACATTACCATACACAACCAATCTCAGGCGCAACCGACCCCTGTCGAATGGGTAGTGTTAAGAGCTGTTACAGTCCCAACTCAGTATTGTCAAGTACCCCTTGCTATCATCTATTCTCCTTCATTTTGAGTGTTTGTACTAGATTTGTTCCTTGATAGAACTGTTGGTAATCATCTTAGAATCTTGGCAATCATAGCTATCTTTAAAAAATGATGTATGAATGGTCCACAATATTTTGTCAAAATAATACATAAAAATTTGGATAATACTTTGTAAAGAAAAAGTATAGTTATAATGTTGTTTAGAAGTTGTTGCGACAACACAATTAAAGTGCAATGTAGACTTGATAAATATTATGTCATTATTTTGATAAAACATTGGATGAAATTTTGTTATAAGACTTTAGAAAAGGTTGGCACACCTTGATTATAACATTTGTTTAAAAGTTGTTACAACTGTGCACATAAATCGCAATATAACTTTGACAAAATGATGTCACTATTTTGAGAAAATATTTGACATTATGACGTTGACACATTCTTGACACAATAGAAGCTCTTTGTGTCAAGATAGTAACATTTGACACAAAATTGCCACTACATTTATAGCTTGACACAAGGGTTGACACTATACCTCCATCCTCTTGTAGTGTCTGTTGACACATAATCTCCTTCTTTGTAAACAATACCATTGTAAAATACTTTGTTGAACTTGAAAGCCTTCCTTTGCATAAGAGTTCTATCATGCAAGCCATTCAACACCATCACACCACTCAAGTCGATTATCAAGTCGACTAGACCAAGCTTACTAGACCAAGGGACCTTGATGGGAAAAGGCATGAACTGCAAGCACTTACTTTCTAACAGTAAAGAAAGGCAACGGTAAATAAACTCAAGAATATGGGACCAATTATTAAACCTTTTGAGTAATTGACCCTTTTCATGGAAGTTATTTGGAACCCATGGTGGTGCCTATTGGGAACCAGACCTGTGGAAAACATCTTAATCAAACCTATAACCCCATAGCAAAGCACTCAACGCCTATGGCAATGGGTAAAATATTTGCCCTGTTTTACTCGCACCATGCGTTCCCCCGGTTTGTAAACCCATGGCTCTAAATATGATACAGATAGCCTTAACCGGTTTTAGCAAAGGGGACTTTCTCCCTAGGCCATAAATGATTTTGAAGCATTGGCCTTAGACCCATAGTTTCTAAGAGAAATAGGAGATAAGCTTTATGATTAAATTAATAGACTATGAATGCATATCTAGGGGATTTGAAAATTCTGAGTGGGACCATGCCCAACTAACTGCCATATGCAGGATCTCCAAATAAAATTATTTCCTTAAGCATAACCAGTGTATATTGCTTAGGCCATTGACCTATACTTGTAATGGAAACAAAGGTTTATACTTGTTGATAATTAAATTGATAGGCTTGATGTGTGCATGTCTGCCACTAGAATAAGGAGGGGGATTGAGCTTGGGGCATTATAAAGTACCAGTCGAGACCTTAACCCGTATTGACTGCTGGACCATCATTCTTAACTTAAGTGGTTCATTGGACTTGCACAGTGGTGTATAGAATCTATAACTTAGCCATGGCATATCTGCCTAAGTTGTTTCTAAGTACTAATTTATGAATTTATACAAGGCTTTAACCTAACATTGAGGGGCTGGAATTCAGTCTTTATGCATTGTGGCAACCCTCTACCGATATCCCCATGTCTAAGGAAAATGGTTCTATGGTCAAAACATGGCATCTCAACATTGATGGATGTTAGGCAAACTAAGAACACTATGGAATTGGTGGGGCAAACTATATGTGCAATCAATGCACTACCACTAAAATGTTGGGCCCCCATGGCACACTCACAGTGCTTATGCTCGTCAAAATACAAAGGTAAAGTTTAGGGTTACGTCTTCTTCCAAATGGCGACCGTGAAGCGGCATGCTAACTGCACGGAGAATTCCCCCGTTCACTTGAGATGTAACAAACATGATGACGATTCGATTGAAGATCTTGCATTACCACTAAAAGTATGGATGATGATTTTAAGTGCTTGTTTTGGTCGAGGGCAAAGGAAACGGTAATGTCTTCCATTTGGCATAAGGATCTTCGTCTTCTAAAAATGGATACGGCCGCCAACTAAAGCACAAGTTAGATTAAAATCTGCGGCCAAAAATGCTGTGATGAGTTGTGCTTTTGTCGGCTCTAACATAAGGCAAAGAACATCTGCAGGGAGCTTATAGTCCGAGCTCTAGCAATGGCGAGGATAGAAATGGCATGAAATCTTTCAGTTCTTGGAGATAGTTATGGCTTCGCCAAGTAATGCCTTTGTTAGAGTAGAATGTTGCCAAATTAAGGCAAAAATGCCTCTAAATGGCGGAACAACATCGATGATGAGTTTGATGTTTGTGGCTGCTGTAAACTAATGGCATAAAGCTTGCACGAGCATATAGAAACGCCCAGTGTCTTGCTCCAAATATGGCCGGATGGAGAAGGCGACATCAAGAATCAATCGGGCACAACTTGATCTAATTAAGAGGGCGTGCTTACCTCTTAACACTCTCGTAAAAGTCGGCGGGAAGCTCCACAACCTTCAAGCTCTTTACGCAAAGAAATTGTTGCAAAATATAGTCTGAGTGGTTGCTCCCTCCCAGCCCAAAGGCCTCACCCATTGTTGGGTGAGATCTGACTTCTTTGCAGTATCTCACCATTGTTCCCGAGGTAATATTTCCCGTGGGCTATGCGGGGCTTACTCAAGACCTTTTGCCGAGGCCCTAGGGTGTGGTCCTAGCGAGACCAAACATCATTGTTGGTGCTTCCATAAGGTACACAGCTTTCTTGATCTTGAGGAAGGG
>JAJEKV010001052.1:0-36029 GCA_021234155.1 Isoetes taiwanensis | reverse complement strand
TTATTTATTGTATACCTAACCACATTAATCTAGTATATATGAACTATTTTCTGGCACTTAAAATAGTGTATTCTGTGCATACCAAATTGTGAAAAAGAGGGAATTTGCTTTTTTTTCTAATGCCAAAACGCCTTTTTCCTTTTTGCTGTTCCTAAGGCAAGCCCTTGTTGATAGGGTTTATATGGCATATGCTGTAGGCGCTATCATATACCCGTATCATGCCCATGACCCGCTAAACCCATCATAGGTCGTGAATGTCGGTTGCCCCCCGTTGCCGAGAAGAACTGCGGAAACCCTATCGCGTTGCCCCCAACCGCTTTGTCAAGATATTCATACAGGGGAAAGGCCGATCGCATTAATACGATTATTGCCCCTCTGCCTCAAGACTCTCGGCCGCCAGAAGAAGTCTTTATTTTTCCTTGATTCATCTTTGTTTCCTCGACTATGGCCGCCTCCCAAGAATAGACCCGGGCCAGAGTTTAACCCACATTGCCGGGCCTCCCATTTGCCTAATTCTTCGCAGCCATCCTCGCCTCTTAGATTTCGTGGCGCCCATTAAAAAATAGCGACTTGGGTGTCGTAATATCTTTGAAGGCTCCAATGTTTGATTAAAGATAGGCAAGGGCATGCCGAAATCCCGTTGTGTGAGAAGTCTAAGGGATGTAATGTAAAATCGCGCTAAAACCGAAGCATTTCAAGTTCTAACCGGAAAGTACCTAACCTTCAACAGGAGCTAACTTGTGTCATGAAGTTTGGTGGCTCGGGCATCCGTCTACGTAATGAAAGAGGTACAAATTTGATTTTCAGCCTTTCCAAATGAGAGGCCCGCGGATTGTATTATATATTATGGGAAAGACTTTACTAACAATCTTCAAGGTAAATAGCATCTTATATCGCATAAGCTTAAACCCATAAATGAAATGATACATTTTGTTTCTTTTGAGTTTGCAAGCATTTGTACATCGCTTGTCAACATGACATCTTGCGACTTTCGATTTATTGAGATTATATCGTTTCTAGAGATGAATAACAAGACCATTCTACCTATTTCATGGGCTGGAGCTAATGCAATAACCGTGGAGTTGGGAATTTCGCGACAATTGGGGAACTTCATGTTGTGAAGGATCTACACTTAGGTATTTACTTTGTCAGATGAGTTTTATCATCAGCTCATGTTGCCAAAGATGTTGCCTTGTTGATATTGTTTGCTTAATCAATTGCAACGATGTGTAGACGAGCTTTTGGATTAGTGTCAATGTAATTTCGTAAGTTCCATGGTTTAAAAGTTCAACATCCTAATCAAGCCGATGAAGTTTTTGGTCCAACACAATGCATTAGGTCTCATTGAAGAGTTGGAAGGGCTTTAAAGGCATTTCTTGATGAAAGAGTTAACAAACCGCACAAAGGATTATCTTTGTTTCTTTGGTGAGCGAATGTCTTCCAAGAATTTTTGCGAGATATTTTTTGAACAAGCTTGGACTGAAGTCAAAGCAGTCTTTAATCTAAATGCATAGAAACGTTATGATTATAAATGTCTTTGTGACTCAATCGAAGGCTTTTAGTATGATGCAACTGAATATAGGATTTGTTACTACGATGATTTTATGAATGCCGATATCCTCGAAGATGCTTACCCTTAGCAAAGGCATTACTGATAACCGGAATAATGAACCCGCAATTCCCTATAATCACCGGATTCCTTGGGAAGGTATTATTTATCGAGAGTGTCGGAAAAGTTATATGTAACTATAGGGTAGTTCAAATTCATCAGCTTTACTTGTCCCATAAAGGAAAGAACACAAAAGTAATAAATCCACCTGTAGGCGTAGGGTGGAAGGGATTTAACCAAGAATTGCTTTTAGGGGAGAGCTCTTGGGCTAAGGGGAATCCGGGTAAGTTCCTAATGTGGCTGCTCAATGCTTTCATCCCAATTTCGGCCTAAAAACTTTACCTTTGAAGTCTGTAAGATGTAGAAGGCGGTTTTACCCTGGATCCAAATATACATTCAAAATGCATTGCCGCTAAGCATTTAACTTTTGATGAAGCCGCCAGAACTTGCATACTTTGGGTGCTCGTGTACAAGCATATACTTTTTCTCTCACATATTCAGCTTTTTCTTTTTCTTCTTCTTCTTTTAAGTTAAATTAAACCGGTCAATAGGTTTTGCACCTCAATCAATGAGGCCAGCAAGAGAGGTGCAAATATCCCCGCCCGCGGTCAAGAATTCTTACAAAAACCTCGGTACTGGACACTTATAACAAAACAAGAGACTTGAGCAAAGGTTTGTTTTCAATGCATGGTACCAACCACATACTCCTGATGTCTTTATTTTGGGTAAAATCATGCGCCACTTCTTACAAAGATTGTACTAAGTCCAACATGACACCTGTTGATATTGTGTTAACCGTGACATGTTGGGGCATTTCACGGATTTCTTTGCAAAGGCATGGTCCGCTTGGCTCTGCAGCTATCTTATTCATCTACTAGAAAAGAAAAAACGTAATGGCAATAATGTGAAAAGACAATAAAGGCTTATGTTTATGGCTAATAATGATTGCAACATGCTTAGTTAGCGCAGGGATGACAAATGACAAAGAAGAAGTGTAAAAAGAAAATTATGTCAAATGCCAGATGGTAAACATGGGAGAATGCCATTAAAATGCAAATACATGGTCTTCACTAACTATTCTCAAAATGGATGACGCTTGCACAAATTGTTCTTAAATGCCTAAAATCTGCTTTATGTTTTCCGTGTTTTTTCAAGTCTTTTCAGAGTTTGGTATATCTGCTTGATGTTGTTGCAACAAGCTTAAGTCAGATCTCATTGACTCTCGATCCAATCAAAAACCTCAAATTTAGAGTTTGTTCATCTTGTTAGCAATAATTTAGGTGTTCTCTTTGGTGTTGTTTGGAACTTCTATACCATGTAAGTGTGGGTTGGGTAGAATTGGATGCAACCACACTTGCACTTGCTAGGCAGAAAAGCTCAAGGAGTTTGCACTTGTTAGAGTACTCAGAGGGGAGATCAATTATTTCTTTTGATAGGAATGTCCAAAGACCTTCCTTCATTCGAGAAGGTACATCTTATTATTGTTTGTTATTTGTATGTTATTTGTATGATATAGCAAATTTTGCTTTGATGCTTAAGGTTTTCAAGGCCTCGGGGGTTAATGCAAAATGATCTCCTGGTGTTTCAAAGGTTAGTTACCCCCAAGTATTTTGTATCTATATCATTTTAAGTAGTATATGAGCTCCCTTTATTACGGTCAATATATCTTGTGTTGTAAATGACGAGGCTAAGCAATGTGTCAGATGGCTTCACCGAATTTTTGAAAAGGAGACGAAAATTTTAGTGGTAGAATCTTGCAGGGCACTAGTGACTACAGTTGGTTATACCGATTATTTCCAAAATGGGCAATCAAATCTTTATCCATTTTGCTATCTTTGGACGCTTTAAGTGAGGCTGTATTATCCTCAATTTATTATATATAAGGAAGATATTATTCCACATAAACTGTGGTAAAATGATGGTAAAATGATGTTATGGCTCCATTATTTAAGTTGGTGGTTCACCCACTTACATAAAAAAATGAATGGAATAAATTTTTATTGGTCATTGCATTGTTTTAATTTCTAGTCCTTCAAGGATTTTCAAGACCATCCGTTGGATGAAGTCCCATCGCTTTACAAATACACGCTTCGTAAAAAACATACATCAAGGTTCGTTGGAATTTGGCAAACTATATCGAAACAAAAATATTCAAGTTGTTCACAAGAGGCATAGTAATAGTATATGAATGCTATGGCAGGCATATTTGATAGCCATCCATGTTAAGCCTTGCAATGGTCAATGTTTAAAATGTTCTTTATGCATAATGCATTTGTGCATTTGTTAATCGAAGACAACAAACCATGTAGTGTGGAAGACAACAAACCATACAAACCATATAGTGTGAAGCATTAGAAACTAAGGCTAGCTATCGATTTGAGGGCAATATCTCATTTGGCTATAGTAAGATGCTACATAGTCTTAGGCAAAAGACATTCTTGAAGAATGCCGCAGTTTTCAAAGGCAAAAAGACATTCTTGAACAAGGGTGCGGATTATAGAAGGAGTTCCATTGCTGGTTTCTCAACACTCTAGATCACCCCAATAGACCGCTATGGCTAAGTATAGATCGAAATTTTATCTAAGAAAAAGCTTATATTGCATTCCTTATTGTTCACAAGTATATTTTTTGCTTAGATCGTCATTTTATCTTCTTCTTCGCTCCATACATTACTTCCATAAGGGTAGGTGTGACAGACAAAAAATGTAGCAAGTACGTAATGGTAAAATTGTAAATAGCATTAAAGTTGTCACAATAGTCTTTGTTTTCCAAACAATTGGAATGAATTGTTCCATAGCCCGGAGGAAAACCAACCGCTTGGTTTCCCCGAGCGTAATTAAAGGATCGACCGGGTCCGGCAATAGTCTTGGCTCTGCCCTCTCCTAGCCTCAATGACATCCGGCTTAGAATGGCCAAATATTTGCTCAACAACTAGATTATAATTCCATCTAGAGGAGGTTTGCTTTGAAGATGTGCACAAAGTGTTCAACCAAATGCGTGAAAGGAATATTATATCATGTTCAACCATGATTGCAGCACATATAGAGCATGGTTATGGAAAAAGGCATTTGGCATTTATCAACAAATGCAAGCTAGCAAAGGAGAGTCCAAACACCATTATCTGCTATAGTTCTTCTCAACGGTTGTGCCAAATTTTAGTTTTTTAACGTAAGGCAAATTAATTCATGCACATGCTATATAGTATGGGTTTGAATCAAGAACTATCGCTAGAATGCCCTCATCAATATGCATGGGAAGACTGATAACCAATGATGCATCCGAGATTTTCAACCGATGGATGAGAAAGATGTCATATCTTGAATACAATTGTTGCAAACGTATTCCCATTATGGTTTTTTCAAAGAGGCCCACTATCTTTTTCAACAGACGCTAGCTTGCATGGCTTCAAACCCATGAGGCCATGTCCATCAGATTCTAAATGCATGCACTACAGAGCTTCAATGAAAGCCGCAAGAGTTTGCTATGCATCTTTCACTGGGTCCGTGTATTGGATTGGGTTGTCAGGGCCTATTCTTTGGTGGATTCAAAAGTAATTTTTGGGAATTGTTGTTGGAAGTATAGTTGCCATCTTTTGTCTCATATTTGTGGTGATCAGATTTTAGGATGGTCTTGAAGCAAGAGAGCATAGTCTTTTGGCGTGACAAAGGCCAACCTAAATGCCCTCGCCTCGACTAGCCTCTCCATCGCTAACACCGACAAATTCAAGGAACCCTTGAGCATCAACATTGCTACCTTTGAAATCCCTTTCTAGGCTCACATTTGCAGATATTCTTTTGGCCAATTTCTCGTGAAACCAACATCATTGAGATGGAGGATTTGAAACTGCTTTATAAAGCAATTCCTCCCCGATTCGTGCACGCTATTGTGAAGAAGCTTAGCTAGGCTAAAAATCAAGGTAACATGGAGTTCCTTGCGAGATGCAAACTCTTGGTAAAGTTAAGCACATAAACGTTTCTCTCTCCTTTTTGGGTATTACCCCGGCAGATGAAAAGTTTCTATTTTATGAATGGCGAGGAAGTGGATAAGAAGGTAATCTATAAATATCTTAATTCCATGTTGTACTAGGAAATTCTAGTCGTATTGTTGTCAATAAGTCCATTCATCTCCATTTATACTTTCTTAAGACGCCAACAAATTCGCTTTGGCGAAGAAAACCTACTTTTAGCAACTCAAAGATTATCGTGCCCTTTAATTTTATTGGTGTTTTGTTCCTCATGTTGACATCAATACATCCGTAAATGGACATCTTTAAGGTGATCTAGGAAAATATGTCTCAAAGATTGCTTCGCCTCTATCGTTTGGTGCCGATTTTGTACCATATATGAATGTTCCATCCAAAATTGACTGGTTAAAGCTATGGAAAACTAGGTGATTTTTATGTTCTACATCTTTAAACCAATGATATATCCTTGCTCTATGGTGTTGTTAGACTGCGGTTTGGACAATGTCCTTATTGCTTTATGATTTTTGTTTATTAAAATACATTTTTTGTAGAAGGCTAGCATAAGAGTAATCTCGATAATTATAGGATATAGAGCTAGGTACCTAATTTGATAGGTTCGGAGATTTTACTTAATTGCAGAAATGGTATCTAGCCTTAAACGTATTAAATGAAAGCAGCTTGTAATGTCGCACAAAATCTAGTGCGCGGATGAATGTGCAACAATAGGAGGGAGAAAATCGAGTGGGCCGCGATCCGTGGAGGTAGGACATAAAAGTATGCAGAAGTAGCGCCAAGTGCATCACAGAGCAGGATATGCGGCAACACCGCTCTAGTAGTTGTGGCCTCAGCATTATTGGAAGTGCTTTGGTGAGGATTGAAGCAAGGGATAGGAGTCCATCTGGCAATGAATTGATGCATGGAATTTGCAAATGGTGGCTGGCTAGGGCCGGGAAGTGGCAATCAATGCGTGGTACCGGGTGGTTTGTATTTGGCGAAAACTGATCATCCCGAAAAGCTAGGAACAACATCATACTGACTGAAATCCATCTGGACAATGAACACAAAACAATGCAAGACAATGACTTGATGCAACGTAATTATCTTTCACCATGGAAAAATGAAAATTGACAAATCATACCTGTGTGAGAGAAATGTAGATGCAAAAATCACGACGCGATGAAGAGAAGCCTTGGAATTGAGCGTGTGAAGAATTCTTGCCTCACAGCTTCCCGCCAAGGCCACCGACAGGGACCGCCTCCAGATCAACAGCACCGCTGATGATATGGCATGGTGCCCAATGGGCACCCGCTCGGGTGCGACCGAAAAAATTCCGTGTGCCCAACTCAAAGCCCCATTTTGGGCATGTTGGTGTGATAGATGCATGTGCCCAATGTGTCCACGTGTAAAATTTTAATAAGAGAATGAAGATTTTATTGATGGCCGGGCACCTAGTGTGATTCCACCCTTAGTGTAGAATTTTGGGCAAGAGGAGGGAGATGATTGCGAGGTAGTTGCTTCCAAGATGGCGGAGTAAAGCAGATTCAGTATCTGGAATAGGAGCTTACTATCCAAGGAAATGATCGGGCATGCAAGAGATGCTTTCTGCAAGGTGTCCAGAAGAAAATGCTGGTCTGATGAGGGCAAGAGCGGACGGATCCGTGCTTGAAGTGAGGCATGCTGATTTATGAGATTTAACTTGCAACTTAACGACATTAATAAATACTAAATTTATCATAACTAAATATGTACATATTAGCATCAACAAAGGACAGTACCCAGAAATTGACTTGAAATAGGTCTTAAATCCATGGTAGATAGACAGTCAACATGTACACATTCAATATACATGTATAAAAATGCATGACACACGTCAAAAGCGGTCCAACTATCTTACAATAAGATGATGGGGGAGTTTTAAAATATGGGCACATACAGTTTAAAATATACATTTTATGTTCTATTTTAATATATGTGGGATATGTGGCAGCTTTCTCGATCTATATATTGACAATTGACACTTTCTTTACCATCTAGTTTTTGTCTATTTCACATTGGCAATTTCTTTCACCAATTCTATTTCAACTTTTTTTATATGTTCAACATAGACCTTAACTACTAAAAATTTATTTTAAAAACAATCACATGTGTTTTGCATGGCTATATATTTGTAAAGATGCTGCCACTTTGGCACGATAAGCTCCACAGGGTAATCTGTGAATGAAACCCACTAACAAAAGTTTTATACATACTGCTTCTTCAGACTACTAAAGGGGATATTAGAATCTCTGGTAGTCACACAAACTAGGTGTACAAAGAAGGTAGGTGACTTTTATTATATATTGTGTATAAGTAGGTGAATCGTGATGTTTACTTCCTATAGTCTAATGAATTTGGTTAAATATATTATCCCTTTCTAGTACCTACTTTGGATGGCCTTGGTGGTCATGCATTTGTAACTTTAGAGATGTATCTTTATTTCTTAGCTTTTAAGTATATAAATTGAATAAACAACTATAAAATCATTCAGACTTTTGACTGTAGCCAAGATGAGAAGTTACCACTGAGATCAGTGTGCTACTCATGAAACTGAGACATGCTATTATTCCCGAATTGCCTTGATTGGTCATCATACAAAGTTGATTAGCCTTCTTTTTCGTTTCTGAGCTCTGGACAATCTCTGGCACCTGTACACTAGCCTCATCCTCCAGCTCACGAAGAAAATCGAGCACCTCCTCATGCTGGAACCCTGCTCCTGGGGGAAATCTAGCCTCCAACTCTCTGATCCTATCGGGGCCTCTAACCCCCGGTCTCTGCGGCCTTACTACATTCGGCTCCATCAGCTACTACTTACACCAACCTGGGGGTTAGTCCTAAAGACTAAGTGGGGGTTTGGAGCATTCTAGGAACTATTCATTCATAATACTTATAACATAGCTTATGCAAGCTTACCACCAATAGTCCCGCTGCATCCAACCAACCAGATTAGTATGCATATATATACCACAATAACACCTCATATTCCATGCATTAGCAATCACATCCGCATACAGTGCCTACTCCGGTTCTAACATGCCACCCGGGCTGATCAGGCCCTGCAGCCAATACGGGCAGGGTTTGCCTCATGTGTACACACCCATCCACGCCATCGTCGGCCCAAAGATCGAGGACCACTTCGCCATGTAGCGACAAAGAATCCAGCCAGGATAACAATGCCCGATGTCACGCACAAACACAATCGCAAGTCCAAGCCATCGCACATGGACTCCGGCCCCGGAGATTATGCACTTATGCAATATTTCCACGTGCTTTAGATGCCATCATAATCACATTCCTAGACATTGTCATGCATGATGGTAATACCAAGCTAAAATAGCCCAAATGCAAATCCCGTACATTATCTTTTACATACGCATCACAAAGACCATACCCAGGCCACATTAGCATATCACATACATTCATATGGGTGTAGTGATATAAATATGTAAAACAACCATGACCATATAACATTCCCAATTTTACCCTTAGTTCTATACTAACAAACTTTGAGCATGGATTTCCCTAGATTTAAGTCTAGTTTGCAACTATAAAGTGTTTCCAGTTCCATTCCCAGCCTGTTTCTCCCCATTAAGAAAGATCGTGACTTCTACGTTATATTATTAATGTTGTTAAATATGAACTACATTTCCCTTTTATTTCATTAATATTTCGTCTCCTTACTCAAGTTCCTTATTACTACTCGTTTAATGAAGACAAGCATGGTTCCATAATTACCTTGTAGTAATCACCAGTACCTTTAAATTACGCCATTATTATGTTAAAATTATATGATGTAATTTTGTCCGGGTTCTGCGGAGCGGTGCCGCTTGTCTCTCCTACAGAGCTTTTTTTGCAGACTTTGCCAGAGATTGCCGGAGAAGCTTGTAGAGTTTTTCGCTTCAGGATGAGCTTACGATCCGGATCCGCAGAGGCTGCAGGCATGACGAACACACCACTTTGTCATGGTTTTATTTGAGTAGGTTTAAAACAGTGACTTTTACGTGGCAAGTTTTCCTTGCATGTGCTCCACGGGATCCGAGGCACCTCTAGAAGCTTGTAGGCGGATGAGCTTACCGGATCCGGATCGCAGAGCTTGAACATACCACTTTGTCATGATTTTTTATTTGAGTAGGTTTAAAAGCGGGGCAAGAGCAGGCGGACCAAGCTATTGAAGGCTTCAATTATAACCGGTTCCCATCTCCTGTCAGTTCACCATGGCGTGGTTGCTTCTTAAGCTTGGAAGATTACATAAACCAACCGTGTTTTTTTAAGATTTAACAAAGAAATTTCATCCGGCAGTTGAGTGGTTCTTCAAAAACGGTTCTTCAAAATTCACATTTTTTCATTATAGCCAGCTTCTTGATCTTGGAAGATCACATAAACCAACTATTTTTTTGAAGAATCAACAATAAAATTTCATCTGGCCAGCTTCCATTCATGCAAAACGATCCGGTTTGATCAAAGCGGAGAAGTGGAAATTTAAAGGTACGCGGTGATTACGTCCTAAGAATTGCCGAGCTCCGCATTCGCTATAATGGTGGCCGGGCGTAAACTTCAGCCAAACTCGGCGGAAGACTCATGTCTTCACGTCGCGGCGCCTGCGTTTGGCGGGGCCGGGTGCCCCTTTATAGCTGGAATGCCCCTCCTCCTGGCAATTACCTAGTACGTTATGTAACTTAGTGTTTGACCTAAACTTAAGGTTCATCGATCTCCCCTTGCCGATGGCGGCTCGGCCTCCCTAGTCATAAACTAATTCTTTTATGGCAACCCTAACGCCCTCTAAAGTGAATAGGTCCTAGGGTGTAGTTTTCACTTCATATATAATTCAGTTTGTTATTTTCATTGTTTTTGTGCACCCCTAATATTCTCAGCATGAATCCATTTGCATGTTTGAAGCCGCGTGTTTTTCGAAACAACATCCCGCTGACGCTGGCAACGAGCTACACCGGTATGTTCCGACGATGGCGACATTCTTCTAATGCCGCAAAAGCTGGTGGAGTTCGGTGGAAGCTGACCGGAACGCCATGGCCACGAAAGCATCTAAGCTCCTTAAATGGAGCTCACTATTATTTGTCAATCTTGGCTATGGCGGGGATGGGCCATCTAATACCGAAACGAAACACTTCTAAGACGTAATAACCGCCATTACATCTAAGATTGGGGCTTTTCCGAAAAGGGCAAAACCTCTAAGCTTCGGGTTTTCTTCAGGGGAACAAACCCTTCCATTCTAGCTTTGAAAGAATAAGGCTACCGCATATAGTATCTTTTTTGGACGGCCTGCCGTAAAAAGGGTTTTTAAGCGGATGCTCTGATGCATCAAAGAGCTTTGTGGATACACTATTTTCTAGAGCCACCGCCTGCAAAGATCGGGTTAGATTATGGAAGGCAAGGTTTAGGGCAAGGAGGCGATTGAAACCTTTGGTAGTGGCCGTCAGCGAAACTCTAAAAGCTTTGAAAGGTTCTTACGGAACTTGGTCACCGCGGCACACCCAACAATCGATTTTGCCCCGGGTACTATACAAGCTCGCTATTTGCCATAGATCCGGGCGACAAACCGCTTGCTTTTCGGTAACAAATAGCTCATGTTCTTTAGTTCCTTACGGTGAATCTCGGAAGCCTCGGGCTTGGCTATGTTGATAATGGCTATGGAGGAGGTTGGCGATAGTAAGCGGTAGCCGGTTAGGATCTGCAACAACAAAATCGTTATTCCTTCGCATATACAGACTAATGAACAAGTCCTTTGCAAATCGATGGATATGGTGGCAGGATGGGGAGTAGTGCAATACCGGTTGATTAACGAAGGATTTTGAGAATCGAGGTAAGCAATCAAGTTGCAAGTGTATTATGCAAATGTGTAAAATACCGTCCCAATGGATTAAGTTAAACATTCAATTCTAGACTTTCCTTTATTTAAGATCTACTAACGTACAAGTTAAACCGCCTTTCCCGGTGCATGCATGGTCCCAAGTGTAAGAATAGTTCCAAGTGTTCAATAGGTAAAAGAATACGAAGTGTACATATTAGGAGGTCCGATTCTTCCCGCTTGGGGGTATGGTGGAAGTCGCTTTAGCAAAGCAGTTTGTACCGGTGCTTGACATTTGGTGATTCAATGTTTTTGGGGCTATTAGCTTATACGCCTTGGTCTTAGACCCGAAAGCAAGTCCTGTATATTTGGCGTGTTGTGAGATTAGAAACCACAAGAAAAAACGAGAATAGTGGGCCTTCATATTCCAAGTTCAAAGATATCTTAGATGTCTTTGTTCTAAAGCGATATGGCAAAGTAAAAAGAAATTTTAGTGAGTACTTTATTTTTCGGAAGTTAATGTTGAGTTTTATTGTTGCACGTATTGGTTTTGCGGGGCTAAAAGTGTATGCGGATAAATTTTTGTAAATTTGTAAATGGAGCGCATGTCTTTGAAAAGTTCGAACGATAAAAAAATGGGAATGCATTATCCAAAATGATGTGCAATATATTAATATTCAAATTGTCCCGTAGAAAGAAATTTCTAGAGGAACAATACGGTTTTCTTATGCTTAGATGGTCCGAATTACTCGCTTTTACTCCAAGATCATTTCGGACTCGCTTGTTGATGGTCGTGGTATAAAGGAGCTACCGGCTAATAAATCCATATCTCTAGGGTGTATACCTGCATAGAATGCATTTTATTAATTATCAATAAGATATCTCTCATTCATGATCATACAAAGCAATTAAGACAAGAAAACCGCCAATGGAACTAGTGTACACCCAGCATATGATGCATTTTAACTAATTGTTGTTAATAAAACTCTCATTCATTGTAACGTTCCTAACCGACATGCCCTTAACCAACTGGGCAAAACCGTCTAGACGTTTATGAGTAGTCGCTTCTACTCATTTATGCTTGTCTTGGGAACGCCCCTGCCGTGCACATTCAAGGTTCAATACTCGAGCGGTCTACCATGGGTCCATTCGCCTCCCACTAGAACTATGCTCGTCCTCGAGCATCCAAGGCTATACCATGTCTATGTCATAGCATGTCACAATGATTACCAAGTCTTTGCAAATTACCCATGCATATAGGCACCCATGGAGACTCGAACTTCGAGACTCGCTTCGATACCAAACCAGAACGTTCCTAACCGACATGCCCTTAACCAACTGGGCAAAACCGTCTAGACGTTTATGAGTAGTCGCTTCTACTCATTTATGCCGGTGTCTTGGGAACGCCCCACAGGCACATTCAAGGTTCGAATACTCGAGCGGTCTACCATGGGTCCGTTACATTCATGAGCATACAAAACAATTAAGAAACAGATTTCTTCAATATCTTTCTAATATAAACTAGAGGGAACAAATTTATTAATTATCAATAAGATATCTCTCATTCATGATCATACAAAGCAATTAAGACAAGAAAACCGCCAATGGAACTAGGGTGTACACCCAGCATATGATGCATTTTAACTAATTGTTAATAAATCTCTCATTCATGAGCATACAAAACAATTAAGAAACAGATTTCTTCAATATCTTTCTAATATAAACTAGAGGGAACAAATGCGAAACAAGCTTCAATTGAACAAGCTGCAGTTGCAGTCTCTGCTATCACACTATTATCATCATGACCACGATTAGACGACCAGTTATAAGGCAGGCACAAATAGCCTACTATGTAGTGAAGGCCACATGGATTAAGTAAATAATGGCTCCATTGTATGCACGGTGGAAGTTATTTAGAGTAATCAAAGATTCACATATGGGATGCAGCCAAAAGTAAGCCTGCCTATGTCTATCGACATTGTTAAGATGAAACCAAATGCATGATCCTACACTTCCCTAAATTAAAATCAAATGTATGATCCTTTACTACACTAATCTAACATAAATGGGCTCCAAATGAATGTGCTTGCATTTAGTGAATTGTTTATGGATGAGAAAGGTTAAAGCTAAGCACCATTTCGGAAGAGGTGAGGCTCAAAGGTCTGAAACTTATGGTAAATCTAACTTCACAGGGTTAGAATAAGAGAAATGTTCGCGGCGGCCTTGGCCGCGGCGATAAATTTCTTGTATGCATAATCTACTTGTCTCTATTACCAACAATTCTAACAATTGTTATCTATTTATTATTAACAACTCGAATAGTTTTAGGGAACGACCCTTTTTAGGGTCACGGCCAGCAGCCCGGATAGAGGGATCAGGCCCTCGATTCTCTGATTTCGGGCCTGGTTGGGCACTCAAACAAGCAAGTCGGCCCTTTGGGCCTGGATTCCGACTCTTTCATGCCAATTTCGGGCAGATTTGGTGCAAATTTCGCTGTGGTAGTGCAAGCTCTGATTATGGCAGATATGGCTCCGCTTTTCAGTTCTTGTGGGCCTTCTATCTTCAAATCGGCCTTCCTAAATCCTCTTCGGCCACTTTCCATGCCAACCCGACCTGCTGCAAAACCCTTTCAAATTCCACCATTCCAGCCTCAATACAGTTCTGGTTTATCACAGTGCTCCTTAATTTACAAGGTCTCAAAACCCTTATCCCCTTTAAAAATCCTTTACATTGCTTATTCTTCAGTTTTCCTTTGATGGCTTATCCATCCTTTACCTTTTCTACACGAACAATCACCCAACTTCAATAGTATTATAACATAACTGCTTTTCCATTAGATATTACGTACAATTTACATCCTTCTAGCCTCATAATTATTTCCTAGATTAGATCACATCTAACCCCAAAGTAAGCAAAGAAACCACCCACCGACATTGTTTTCTTTGTATTGTCCTGCTCACACTCCAAATCTTCTTCACAGAAACTCCTCCTCAGAAGTTTTTCCTTAGAGCCAAAACCCTCAATTCCTCTACAGTTTAGTATTTACAAGTATTTTATCGCGGCGGTGACCACCGCCGCAATATAGCATCTGAAGAATATCATCCTTTCGATTCTTCATCCTTTCGACCACTCTTTTTTACTATGTTTACAGTGAAATCATGAAGCCTTAATTTTAATTTTTCAAACACAACAACAATCAACATAAAGTGTCCAAGCCATAGTTGTGAATGTCAAATAAGGCAAATTTAACATACTGATATTGTTGGGGCATCATTGGTTGGTATGAAGCTAAGTTATATAGGGGGCAACTATCATCATGATGAACCAAAAGCATCGCAAGCTGCCGAATTTGCTGTCTACAGGTCTAATTGGACTAAGAAACTGCTGGCCATATTGGCGATTGCTAGCATCGCAGATTTATTATAGAGACAAAAGAAGAGAGGCTGGTAGAGGCCGCCAATAATTTAGCAAAATTGATGGGGTAATTCTCTAAAAGCTTTCATCTGATAATGAAAAGTATCACTAAAATCCAAGAATCCCCTGCGTATGCTGCTTAATAAAGGAAAATCGAGTCGTTAGAAAGCTATCCAATATCTTGGATGTCAGACTTATCATTTAAACATGAGCAAGCCAATTTATCCCTAAACCCTCTACTAAAGCTCAAAAATCACCTAAGAAGGATAGTAATCTACTTTTTATCTCACTTACAAATTCTTAAAAGCTTGAATTGCTTTAAAGGGGTTTGCAGTTATTTAATTGAAACAATGTCTTTTGGTCTATCTATGTCTTTTGGTCTATCTGGTTCCGCTGCTCCAAGTGTTCCCATGTTTTTTTTTTCTCTAATAGAAACAAAGTCTTTTGGTTTGGTTGGCTCTGCTCCTTCAAGTGTTTTAATGTTTTTCTCTATGGTTGGTTCTGCTGCTTCAAGTGAGTGTTTTAATGTTTGTTCTCTACTCTTCAGTCCCTAGATTCGTTTCAGATCTCACAGTCCGAATCCTCCCCGTCAAAATTGCTTGCACATGGAAAACACCATTCAAATGCTCCTGATTAAGTCAGGATACATTTGGCAATAGATATTATCACTGCTCTAATTTCCAGAATAGAACAGCTTTATTTGCAATCTAAGTTCATCTAAATCAAATAGAGTCCAACATAGCAGAGCCTAGAGATTCTGCGGAGCTTAACGCCATTTGTTTTCTCTATTCTACCTCAGAACAACTTCCTTTTCAACTATCTACTTCAAAATAGAGCAACTTTGTTTTCAATCACTCAACTCAGACTATTTCTACTCCGGCCAAACATAGCAGAGCTTAAAGCTTTCGCAGAACTTAGGACTTTAGACAACATAGCAGAGCTTAGAGCTTCCGCTACCCTAGGGACCCAGCTTAGCAGAGCTTTGGAACCTCTGAAAAAAAAAAAGAAAAAAGAAAAAATACTTCGTCGTTTGAAAGATTTGAACTAATAACGAACTAATAACGCACGCCACTACCGCATGAACTCCTCCTGCAAAACGTGATTACGAGGAAAATTAAAAGGTTACAATGATGTTAGTGACTGAAAGTTCTTGTAGGCTGGGGTGGACTTATCATTGACTACAGAATTCGTTCAGATCAAATAGAGTTGTGGAGAGCATTTTCATGAGCTCAATGCTAATGATTGTAGAAAAGAGGATATATGATAGGCCTGAGTCATTATGTAACCATTTTGAATCTTGTGCTAGGTACGTTACATTTGATCAAATCTTTATCAATCTAGAATAGATGTTTCCATGGTTATAAACAAAGAACCACTCTTGCTATGAGGAGTGGAGCAAGGGTAATTATGGCCTAAAATAATAAAAAACGTTCTAATGTTGCCAACGAGATGGAACTTCTAAAATGTCATAACTATTAACAAACGAATGCACGTACATAATTCCCAAATGTAAATGCACGTACATGGTTAAAGTCTCTATCTTTGTACATTTAGCATTGGACAAATTGATGTGGTTAAGTGATATGTTCTCATCTGGCATTTTGAGAGATTGAGGTGGTTACATAGAATTTTATCATTTCGACAAATGCACAACATGGATATTCCATTGGATTTGTTACTTAATCCTAGGTGAAAAATGGATCTTGAAATAACTTTATTTAAGGCTCTTAAGTCGCATGGATGAAAATAACTTTATTTAAGGCTCTTTAAGTTGCATGAATGAAGGAGTCATCCCTACCATTGAAAGATGAGTTTGTTTTGCATGGATGATTCTTTCCAATTAGTGAACCTCTTTTGATATTCTGAAATGCATTTCAGTTCTCAAATATGATTAATGAAGATCCCATACGTTGTCGGGAAGCTTTTTTTTAATAAATGGTCAGCGCTCCATTATCCCTGGAAATGCATTTCCATTTTTAAGATGTCTTTCACATCTAAAGTTGTAATCTTTTCCTCTAAGTTCAATTCTGCGCAGTTACCAATGGAGATGTTTCTTTATTTGAAAGACTAAGTAGAAAAGTCTGTCTCTTCCACCTCAAATTAAGTACTTAAGGAATGCAATTGAAGAATTTAGCGAAGCTAGATCTGTCAGGTCATCTCTTCCACCTCAAACTAAGTATTTAAAGAATCCAAAATAGCTAGGTCTGGTAACCTGCATAAGCTTGGTCGTTCTTCCTCTACAGACATGTAATCTTAGGGAATTGGTGGCTTAACTTCTGTCATAAATAGATAAGTGGGATGTCTCCTCTAAGACATGTGCAAAGCATCCAAAAGAAGTTTGAAGTTACAAACCTTCGGCACACAACATTTGCATTTAACAAAAAAATGAGGAACTTATGACACACCTGTAGCAGACTACTTTCATGGATTTGCTGGCCCTGCGGGTTTTAATTTCTTGAAAACGAGTGAGCTCGAACTATCTTCTTCAAATCATAAGAGAGGATAAAATTGTGGAATAAAATTGTGGAATGTTAAACTTACCAGAAAGTGGTTTTTAGCTCGCATGGGAGAAGTACAGAAACAGATAGTCTACACAAGCTTCACAAGCCTGTTCATGTCACCAGGCTCCAAGTACAACACAGGTCATGACGGCATGCCATAATACGAATTTATCTAGCACAGATACTGGTTTACAAATGCAAAACCAACCCACCTTTATATAAACAAAGAAAGAGAGAACTCCAAGCCCTAAAAATGAGCGTCGGATCTTTCCTTATAAGGAGGCAGGCATGCAACTGGCTGGGCGCCGAATCTTTGTTCAACAGTGTCGAAATGATGCAACCACTAAAGAAAGAAAAAGGACTACAAACGAAGAAGGTTTTTCTGTCGTCCACACGCGGTATTCCAAGTATGTCATACCACGTTTTCGAATTAAAGGCAACCAAAGCAACGTCAATTCTTGGGTGGGCTTTTAAATCCCTTACCTTGCGATCCTTGATTTCCTTGCAGCGATTTTGCCTGTTGTATTGCTTTCATTACAAAATTTGGCAGAGTAATCCGGACACAGAGTCGCATTCATTTCATTTTCGAATCCGGCAGGGCTTCCATCCAAACATACCTGTAAGAACCTAACCTACATGTTTTTGCAGCTCGCATTTTGAATATGATTGTCCCTACGGATCATCAACATCGAGCATTGCCACAGAATTTGCAGAAAAATATACGCCCTAGTTTTACATCACCTGAAGAAAGGCACGGAATGCTGTATTCGTAAAAAAGAATCGATTGTCTTTTGCACTTCGTGGTCTTCTCGCTTTTGCGCCTCAACTCCGGCCCATAACACCGAACCCAATCACAACTTTTTCTTAGATTATTGTGGTTTTGCGGCTTTTACGGGCACCGGAATCCAACCAAAACTAAAATCCGAAGCCAGCTTTAAGATGAACCCCAACTTAACTCTCACAAGAACCCACCGTCCCACAAACGCCATCTCTTAAACATGCGACGGTTGCCAAATAGAACAGTACCATAGCCATCCGCTTTCCGACAAAAAATCGACCTAATCTCCTTATCTAAACTTCCAAAACGCAATCAAAGCTTTAAAACGCAATCAAACTTAGTTACGGCTTCGATTGCCGCTTGCTACTCCATTTTATACCAATCGTGGTATTTATCAACCACCGTCATGTTTGAACCAAATAAGTGAACCTAAAAAAGGCTGTATTTTTCTCTCAATGTGGTTTTAACATGACACTCACTCAAAAATTGGTTAAGTCCACAAAAACCTCGTGTATTTTTTTTGGTTCAAACATGACGGTGGTTGATAAATACCACGCCCGATTTTATACCAACACATAGACACTCTAGAACATTCTTGACCTGCGCTCGAAACTTAGACGAATTGCGTAGTACCTTCTAGAAAGCCCGCCGTTCTTCCTAAATATTTATATGCTTACACGTAAGCAATCTCAAACATAGAAATATTTCAACATATCCACGTTTAAGCTGCCCCCTTATCCTCCATATTACAATTATATATTAGAGATAAACTTCCTGTCTAAATATCACATACATACAATGTATGTATTTTCCCAACTCCAGTATTAGTTTAATGGTCCCTCTTAATCATATGAAATTGCATTAATTTACGTACATCAATCGTCTGCTAACCCGCCAGGCTCGTTACAATGTGTGCTTGGAGCTGTTGCTGGATGAAGGTATGCCACCGTGCTTCTGCATTTTGAGGCTGTGGAAAGTGGGGAAGAATCCTTTGGATTACCTAACACCAAAGGGAAAAGAATACATCCAGAAACAAAACGGAAACCAGAAATTACCTCTTGCCTTGATATTCCGGGATTAAATTTCGTTTTTTTGGTCGAAAAATGGCTGTTCACCATCATTACTAGTAGTCAGAAAAAAGTGGAGACCCTCCCCAAAGATATTTTAAGTAAGTAGATTAATTAAAGTTACAACTTCTTTTCTACACATATATAATGCAGATTCAAATTTCGATTTTCTGTTTTTGTCCCTCGTAATTTTTTCACACAAGCAATCTTTTTATGATAATTTTCTCGCCCGCGTTGTTTTGGGAGCGATCGTCAGCGTCAACCACGACGCTTTGGCAACAAATGATCCGTACCGTGGAGAAGGCGGTGTCCAAAGTCGGCGCTCCAGACCCTTCAAGTCTTGCTTGCAAATGTAGACCCTTGCTGCAAAAAAGGTTGCCCCAAAGTAATCCGATCTTGCCGGTTATAATCAAAACAAAGTTAGAAAGTTGCGAAGGATCTCAGGAACCAAGGATTTAGCTCTGACTTAATCAAAATCGGACGGATTTGGCTCAAAAAATCGAAGGCCATTTGATCGGCATCAAAGGTAGGTTTTAGGCGTGGAACCGGAAGCGTAATCCATTCTATAGTCGATGAGAGCAAGCCGATTCTATAACGTATAGATTATATAACGTGATGAGAGAAGATTTACAACACACCGTGGTTCCACACTTTCGATTTCGTAGATTCGATGATAGAAATGATCGAGACGTAAGGGTATAAAACTATTTTCCTACTTAGAATCCACTTCAAAGATCAACAACATTATAGAAAGCGGACTTCTAGAAAGTTCTTACGAGGATTTTGCCGCAATGTTTAGCTTTTCTTGCAAGAAGTGCTCGGTGTTCGCTCGGATTGAAAAGCTCTTTTTCTCAAAATTGGTTGTGCTCTTTTTCTTGCAAGAAGATATCTGCATTTTGTGCTTCATCCTCACTAAGAAGAGATTATGTGCCTATTTCATGCTTTTACAATATTTATTTGCTTGAATCGAAAGTTTTCATGCATTGATCCTACTTCATAAACTAAAAAACATTCGTGACGTTAGAACAAGATGGCATTCCCCTTTAAAATTTGCATATGGAATGTGTTTGTTATCTCACAAGTCTTTTTGGTACGGGGGTGCAAGTCTTTTTTGTACGTGGTGCGCAGAACAAGTTTTAGTCAAATTTTAAAGGGTCCCTATCGGCATTTTCTCTTCCCATTGTCTAAAACATGGAAAATGATCCTTTCGGACCTTCCCGCCAGATAGCATGAAGTATTTCTGGGTAACGGGCCGGCCGCTATCCCCGGTGCACCCCCTTCTTGGATTTCTTCTTCAATTGTTGGGAGCCTTAGCACTTGGGTATTTACTTGCTTTGCATTATTTTGTTCTTTTTCCTTTGAAATTGGTTCTCCGATTGTCTTTTCTACCATTGCGGGGTTGGTCAATTTAAAACATGTGTCATTCTTCTTTGGGGTTTTCCTCGATTCATCCAGCTTATGTTATTGTGTTGATGCGTAATTTATTGGTCCATAATTACGTCAGCATTGAGAGGAAGCTTCAGGGAACACCTGCCATTGAGTCTTATGTTGTAGATATTCCGTGAGGGAAACACAAAGGTAGGTACATGTTTTTGTGGAAACTCGATCAAGTGCAACCTCAAGTGATTGGATATTTTAGAAAAGCTTGCTTCTCAATCAAGTCCAAGTTCGGATAATGCAACCCATTTTGTAACTAAGCAATGCATGAAAATGCATATAACATGGTCTAAACATGTCATGGGACTCTGAAAGTGTAGTAGATTCTCTCACATTTTGCATAGTTTGTGCCCACCCAGTATAGACCATTGATTTTGAAATCTCAACTCCCTTTACGGATTACTGCGTAACTTCTTACATACCGTTAGCCGTCTCAAGTGACATGGAATGGACTCGGTTTAGGGTCAAGTTCTCGTCCAAGATATAACATATCTAATTTGGCGGTATGCATTGTTATCAAAAATATTGGGAAAGCCGCGAAAATGGTTCTTGAGGAAAATAATGAACTAAATGTTCACATCAAGATTCCCGCAATCTACCGATGTGTTCCAAAGAATCGGGGATGTAATTGCACTTGGTATTAGTGTTAATGTTACCGTAAGTATTCTACAATTTCTTTTCAATGATATTTGGTGAAGTTGTTAGTACTTATAGTGTCTACAAAGCAACTTATATTTTTACGTGGAACCGAGAGTTAACTTTAATTCGCTATAATTTCAAGATCTTTGGGAACTTGTGAATAGTGTACATTATGTCATTGTTACATGTAAATTTTGGAGACGATGGTCCCGTTTACATTTGTCTACTTGTGGTAAGATTGAGAAAGAAACGCATTTCAATGATATTTATGCTCATTTGTGTATCCTTGGAGTTCTTGGTTCTAAAGGCACAAAAATGGAGGTGTTTGATTCACATTTATTCTTTGCACATTATATTTTCATTAGCTGCATTTAGTGATATTTATGCTCGGTATCCTTGAGTTGGCGATTCTGCCAAACAAGAGATGGAGGTGTTTGCATCGTTTATTCTTTGCACATTATATTTTCATTAAATCGCATTTTAGTGATATTTATGCTTTCGTTGTGTATCTTTGGGGTTGCCGATTTTGCAAGGCACAAGATGGAGGTGTTTGGTTACCATTTATTCTTTGCACATTATATTTTCATTAGTGAGACTTTTAGTTGGAATAGCAAAGGCATAGCAATTTCCCAAAAAGTTGAAACTTCTATTTTGTATAATTGTTGTAAAATGTGGTTTGCATTAGCCTAACTTGCAATGCCATCCAGCGTGAAAATTCTTTCCCAACGTGTATGTAGTGCATGGTAATGATGATGCAACATTAGATGTTGTAAACCTTGCTGTTGCATATTTTTGGCACAATTGGTATGGATGGTAATGATGAGGCAATATTAGATGTTGTAAACCTTAATGTTTGCATATTTTGTCACAATAGCTTCTAACAATAGTACACTTTTTAGATGCCAGTGCAAAAAAATGTGAAGAAATGATAGTGGTTGGCTCCAACGATATGTTGTTTGCCGCCAAAGTAACAAAAAATATTAGCCCTTAACACTTTTTTGCATAACCACAACTTATTTGCATATTAAGCAAACCAATGAGAAAAACCTTCTAAATGTTTAGCAATGTTGAGAATAACGATGTTGAGAAAAACAAAATGTATATTGGCCCATGACTTCCAGGCCACAAATTTCATAGAAGAATAATAACCTTCAAGAAAACCCTTAAGAAAAAATTGTAAAAAGGGAATATTTGCCTTTGGAAAATTCATATCCATTGTCATTTTTGCCATTTCCAAGGCAAGTTTAAGCTATCCATGCTAAAGCCGATAAAGTTCGCGAAAGATTTTGATTCTGATTACGACAAGCGATTCTTGGCACACAACGCATTGGCAGTCGTCGCTATAGCTATAGATGCTCTCTAGCTATAGATGCTGCCTAATAACACTTGCCATGACCTTCAACATGAAGGGTCCCGAGATCCGGCTCTCATCGATGTGTAACAATGTGCGTAAAACGTTTTTCTTTTGATTTTCTTCTTAGTTTGTCCCATCCAACGAGGTCCAAAAGGCTGGACCTATGGTTCAATAGGCCCACCTTAATGTTTTGATTAAAATGCTAGTTAATATATGAAATGTTAGCCATTAAAAGGATCCCCTATTGCACTTTCGCTTGGATCCCCCACCAAAACGTAATACTTGAGTTGGGTTTGCTAGATCTACGACTTGAAACCATTCAAAGTGGAATTTTCATATTTTGAACAAAAACAATCATTTGCAACACCCAAGTTGAATTTGCGAATCTGCAGCTTTGGGACCGTTAAAATTTTGGTTCTTAAATTTTTTGATGAAGACAACCATTTGGCAAGGCAATCAGTAGGGTTTAAATCACGTATATTAAGAACTCCATTATTACTACCCATAATTCAAATCTATAAGTAAGTCAATATAGGGAAATGTTTGCCATCCATGAATATCCTTATGCACCTGGCTTTTTCTAAATGCGAGGGAGTCGGGAAGAGGAATGTTACAAGTGACGCCAAGCGATAAATTTCTTGTAAGAAATAAAGTTACAACTTAATTTTCTTAGCTACATGAAAATCTTCTTAATTTTCTTAGCTACATGAAAATCTTCTGAAACTTCAACTTCTTCCAGATTGGCAGGAAGAGAATAAATTATACATGTGTGGGAAGGCTTCTTTTAATCTGTAGAGAGATTATTGGATTTGGATTTCTACATTGTTAGATATATTTCCTAATATATTTGAAATAAGTATTATATGGGACTAAAAAATTGCCCACCTTCGATGGGCTTTCTATGTGGTTTTATATGAAGATTGGGACACTATTGCATTGTATATGAATGAGTGATTTTAAATTGAAATTTGTTGAGGTTCTATCTATTTATCTGTCTATCTATCTATCTATCTACTAGGTTTTTTATGTGTATATTTATCAATAAGAAATTGAATAATAATTCTTAGTATGCAATGTATTCTTTTTAACATAAAGACGTGATTGTGTAGTTTTTATGTTGAATTTTAGGATTTGTATTTTGTTTCATAAAATCTTTGATTCCTCGATGTATTGTATTGTATTGGATTAACGTCTTGAATTGTAACTTTCTGTTGGTCTTGATTAATATAGTTGTCGTGTTGTACGGACAGTTGGAATGTATGCGGAATCTATTTTGCTTTTGCCAGAATTTGTTGATATAATTTGCCTTCATTATCCTAGAAATAGACATGAAATTAGATTTGTACTATTCAATTGCTTTGTTACATAGATATTTGTTGTACCTGCATTCTTAGTTCATGCAGTTCATTAGCATTATATCCTAGAATTTTTTTCTGCTTCATCATTGAAAGCAGTGGCCCAAGCTTCGCCAGCTGAGTATATTTTGCATATAAAATATATCTGAAATGTATATTCATTTAGAATGAAAGGTTGATTGGTATATTAATTAGAATGGAATGGTATTCATTAATTCTTATCTTTTAGAAATTGATGTTTTGATAAGGCAACTTTGACACCATGTTGTCGATGTTTCGTGTTGGACGTTTTTCTTGCAAGAGTTGCATGCGGTGTACTACATTTGTTGGACTGGTCTAGATTGATGTAACTTATAGATGCTCTCACAGTGAAGCTTTTAGACTTTCATTTTATAGTTATAAGGTGTTAGTGTTGGAAATATTGAATTGGAATTTAATTTATGTTCTTAGTTTACTGTGATTTGTCCAACGTCAGGTAATGTGATGTTTGATATAAATGTGCGATCATTTTGTTGTCTTCTTGAATTGTTGTGTGTTAGGATTGATTTGTATGATGATGTTTGTTGTGCTTGACAATGACAAACCTGCGGTGAGGAGTGGTGGTTAGATTTTAGTGTATTTGAAAATGTTTGATATTGCATATATGTATGTACCTTGAAAATTGTTTGCTCGCAAACACGTGACTAAGACCACTGGTGCTTGATGTATTGTTTCTTCTAGTTGCTTTGCTTTTGTTGATGCTAGTTGGTTCCAAAGTGTGATGTTGACATTGTGTTTGCTACATATTGAACACGAAGAACCCATATTGTATTGGGTACTAATTGACCGGGGTTTTATTTTTCTTTTTAGGTGGTACTGTTGATTCGCCTTTGGTCCACAATTGTAAGCTAACATTTGGTAATTTGTTTGTTGTCGATTTTTCTTTGAATGTTTGTTTTTATTGAGAGGTTGCATGCAATATTAATGACGTCTAATGTATAGTCATAGTATGTTAGTGTTTGGTATTTGATTGAATTTATACGTGTATTTTAATTTGTAAGTCTTACCAAGAAGCTTGTAATTGATATGTTCTTTCAATTCGTTTTTCTTTGTGAAGAAGTATCCAATAGAAGAATTGAAATTTTCTGTTGGTTGTTCATTTATGCATTATTCTACTTAGGAATTGTTGTTTAGGTTAAGTTTGTATTCATTATTTATGATTGAGTATCTTCAACCACCATGCTCACCTCTCCTTACAGCATGCCTTGAGGCACTGCAGGCCCATGGCTTCTACGTGGTAGGGGATAGGACCAGATCCCAGACTTCGACCCCATATAAAAGAACAAAGTTCCACGGACCAACAAGTGAGAGATGGGGCCATGCGGCTACGCTTTGTAGTTTATTCCATCATCGCGATAAAGTGCCCTCCAACCTGCGGTCACCCATAATCGAATGGAAGTGCCCCATTATGTGGTAGTGAGGAACTCTATGCCCATGTATTTGTAAGTGTGTGTCACCTTCACATTTTGCCTCTGATAAATGAAGGAGTGAAGCCTTGGCTAGCGCGAAGATGAGACAAGCAAGATCTTAGTCTTGGCCAAATTGACCCTCATTCCAATGGCCCGAAAGAAACTATCCAGGACTGTTGCATGGCATCTAGGGTATGGGCTAGGAGGTCCACATCATCTGCGTATATGAGTTGCCTAATGATCTGGTGCACAATCCAAGCTCTGTCACCCCCGTGGTCAACAAGCCACCCCTCCAATTGGTCAATATAGAGGCCAAATAATGTAGAGGAGAGTGGGCATCCCTGGCAGATACCAATACTACTATTGACAGGTTGTCCTGTCGGTGTCGACAGGCCCTGAGTGATATCTGCCTCTCTGATTTCCAAGGCCGGACCCCTTTGGGGAGGTACCTCTAGCCGAACCTCAGAAGGATCATAGAGATGGTGCAAGTATTGCACCTATTGGTCCGGACTGATATTTCCTGCAGGTTGCAGAGGCTTGCTCAGCATCTCTCGAGAAGGTAAAACATTTTCCTCTGATGCTCTGCAATATATCTGGCTTTCTTTCCTTTCACGAAAAGATGATATTGTCTGGTCGCGAGGGGGCATAGGGTGGATTCAGTGACATGTTGAAGCTAGCGCTTGAGCTCCATACATTCAGCATCAAATCACTGGTTAAGGAGAAAGGTTGTAGTTCCTGAGATCTTCTGGAGGAGGCTTCTACCAAAGCATCTCTCTATCGCAGTCATGAGCAATGTGACCAACCGGTCAGTCTGTTGTTGTAGCGTGGGAAGCTGTAGAATTTTCGCTAGGTTAGGTACTAGCATCCGGGCATAAGTAATCATGCGATCGTAATCTATCCACATTTGTGTTGTAGCGGTAAAAGTTGAACTCTTTATATGGAAAATAGCATGTTGCAAAGAAAGAAATTGTCGCCATTGCGGTTCCGCACTCGGACCCAGAGACGATTGTGTTTGTCTGTCTTCTGCAACAAAACTGATAGTTCTAAGTTTCTGGCTTGAAGAGTAGCGTGCAACATGTCCATGTCTCCGCTTTGGTCGATGCATTCATCGAACATGGTAGTGCTGGTATCCCGTAAGTCCGGTATCCGGTGCTTTGGCGTATTCTCGGTTCCATAAGGAAGATGAGATCCATGTCTGTAGCAATGGAGTTGAGAAGCAATCCATGTCTTCCTTCTGCCAAGGGAAGCCCTGCAATTTCAGGAGACAATACACAAGCATTTTTCCTATTTGATGGTAGAGGGCGACATCAACGCGGTATGCGGAGCGGCAGGATAGTAGCGAAGCTGCGTGAAATATCATCAGCGGCAGGGGTGCCGGGATGTCAAAGAGGGTGAAGGAGTAGAAACAAGAGGGCACATGTTGAGCGTGGAGTGGGGCGGGAGCGATAGTCTCAGCATCAACTTTAACATTGGGTGCAGCAGCAGCTCTAGGAGCCCGAGTAGCAGATGTGGCAGCAACACCATGAGGGGTACTCTGTGTATCGTATCCTCCATATCATCATTGGATGGCTTGAACACTCGCGCTTTGTCTTGGACCAGGGCCGTTGCGCCTCCGGTGTGATTGATGGCCCGCACATGAGCTAACTCCCGTCTATGTTGTCCTTGTTGTCGAGGGGTGAGGTGGTCGACATACATTGAGGTGCCCTTCAATTTCACCCCCTGGCATAGTACGACATCTCTTACCAGTGCATCGGCAACTGTGAATTTGACAATGTGTGGGCGGTCTGGGTGCCGAACACAGTGGCGGCTAGCCCAAACAATGTGTACGGGGGAATGAAACCTCATGTGTGATAGGACCATTGTGTTAGCCGCTCCATTGAGGTGCTCATCCTCCACTTCAGGGAGGCCTCGAACTACCACATTATGTCTCCTACAACCCTGATCTTGTTGCTCACTAAGCCGCGAGGCAATGTTTCCTGTCTTTGCACATGTTGTTGGTTGCCTGCTGGGGGGCTGCTTGCTGATTGCCCTGAGCTCCCAGTTGTCGTTGGGAGGGGTAGCATTGGCTTGAGTTGGAGCAGCCATTGCAGCTTTCTGATGGCCTTCCCTCCCTGCAGTTTAGACCTGAGCTCTTGCTGGAGCCTGTCTTGCCTTGCCAGCTCACACATGCATTGCTGGATCCGCTCATGAGTCTCTGCATGTAGGCCTTTTCCCTACTGAGTGACTGCGGCCCGCGGCCCTCGTACCTCGTGATCCTGCTTATTTGCCCAATGTTCCAATCTCTGAAGTTTGGAGGCATATCCACTTCCTTAGTCAAGAAATATTCCTGCGCATTGTTGAACTTGCCTTGGAGGGTGGAAGTGCTCGTGTTGTGTCTCATTGGCTGCCTATAAGGTCTTTTGGACCGTGGCTATCTAGCCTCTGTGCGGAGTAGTGACAGAATTGTCCAGGTCTTTTGCTCGAACTGTTCCCTGCCTCGAGCTATGGTATCCATTCTGGCAGACAGGGTTTCCAGGGTGGTATGGAGATCTACAAGCTGCGTTGTCTTGCTGCTTTTCAACGTGAGCTGTTGGATGCAGGTCTCCATGCTGGAAAAGCATGGTTTTTCTGTGGTGAGTTGCTCTTGAGTAGTCTGGACGTGGAGGCCTGCATTTCTTCCAAGATGCAATCCGGACTGTGTTGCCCTCCACCATCACTTAAATCTGCTTCCGGTATAACTTAGGTGTCTAGTCCGGTGTAGTTGATGAGGATGAATTCACACGGCTCGCTGCTATATGGGTGTACCTGCCTTGTGACTAACACCCCATGTTTGTTGCACGTGTTTTTGCTCTCGCCTCTCTTTTCAGGGTATATCTGTCAATCTTGCCAGTATCAACTTATCTACGAACGGAGATTGTGTCAACGTACTCTCTCAGAAGAAGTCTCGATGCCATGTCTGCCCATGGTGGGGGGAACTGTGTGTCTTGCTCATTGACATGCATGTCGATGGGGTAAATTGAGGGGATGCAAGGCTCCTCTGGTTCCTCTATCACTGGGGTGGCCATAGCAATAGCAAGGGCGGTTTAAAGGATGTCTAAAGGACTGTGGAAGGCTCAAATAGATTGAAATATGGCTTTAAACATAAATGATGCCCCCAAACCCCCAAAACCCCTTTCCCCCCCCCCGGCCCCCCAAGTGGTTGGCATGAGGGGCTGGGAGGGTTCAATCTTGTGGGAGGGAGGTTCGATTCTGGCTATCGTCAGAATTCTTTTCAGATGCGTGTGAGTTGAGGAAAGGAGGAAGCTCAAAGGGAAGTTGGAAATGAGGAACAACAAGAACTTTTTCTGATCCCAAATTTTTGCTGATTCTGGCTTCACCAGTGCCAGATGGCGTGACAGCGCGATTTGATGGCTGGCCGATCAAAATATTGAACTGGTTTTGGGCCTTTACTGGTTCCAAATGGCGTTGTGCACTATTTGATCAGATAGATCTCGACCTGAGGAAGACTTTTCCCGGACAATGTCAAAATCCTAGGTCAAATGGCCAGACTTCTAGTTTGTGGTCAGTCAAGGGTCTATGGCAAGTTAATGGTAGGCCAACTGGTGCCTTAAAAAGGTGGGGATATGGAGAGGAAAGTAAAACTGAGAAGCTCCATCGATAGAGTGACAAAAGACTGATCTGCCATCAAAACAGAAGGTCAGATAAAGAAAACCAACATGGCATCCTGAGAGCACTAACCATCGTAAATATGAAACCAGGAGAATAATATTGATATACTACATAGTTGCCGCCAAGTGGATCAATTCCCCTAGACACTAATATCACTGCATCACTGTTCTCGAATGTAATTGACACAAAGTTATGAGATAATAACGTAATTGACTGAAAAATAGAAAGCAAACGAGCGAACCAACCATGAAATTGTGTAAAATCCCTTCTAGTAAAGTAGCCAAGAATAGAACATGATTTAGCACACCTGATATGAGTAGCACAATCCATCTTGACTACTGGAATACCAGAAGCTTGAAGTAAATTTTAACAATCGGTAAAACACATCATCTGAAGTTGTTAAGCTGTGTCTGGCATTTTAAAACATCCAGAATTCCTTTTTATTTCTTGACTTAGCACCTATAAGGCAGTTGACACTCGAACCTTCCTAGATTCAATGGCCATACCTTTGCAAATCCAATTGCTAGACCTCTGGTAGGTAACTTTAGAAACATAATCAGAAGAGTTCTAAGCAGTGGCAATAGCTTAGGATTGTGAAAACAGGAGTAGAAGTAGGCACACCCGTAGATAAAGGCACACCACTAGATCCTTGCAGAGGAGGAAAGTCCCTCTCTTGCAAAGTCAGAGAAGCGTTCACATCTAAGGGAAAAGAATTTGCATTTCTCACCTTAGCGGCCATAGTGGATTTAGGTATTATAGCCTGTGACGAAGTAGGTAAAGCATCCAAAGCAGCAGAGACAATACCAGAAGGAGTATCCAACATCACCAGAGGTACACCAAACTTGTTGACTGGAAACTCCACCGCACCTTTCTTCGGCGGCATGATTGATGGCATCCGAAATGAAACAGGGCAGATCTGACATCAAGCTAAAACAAATCACATGTCTTTGGAAAGATCTCTGAATAAGCTTTCCAATAAGCTAAAGAACACGAAAAACGGAGATTTGATGCAGAAGTTATCATAGATTATACAAACAATGCTGAGGGCAGAGGTCCGAGGCGCCCATCATCGCCTCCGACTCTTGATCCCCTTCAATGCTAGATACAAAAGAATTGGTGACTATTGAGAAAGTACAATGAGCTTCAAGAATGATGTAAGGACTGATTCAAAAAAATATTTTCTTAAATCTTCAATTGTTGAAAGAGATGTAAGGTGCAGATTGAGAAACAAATTATATATTATGGAGACTTAAAAAGCATTCTAGGTTTGCCCATGGTTCTAACACGATATTGGTCAATATTTATTTGGGAAAAAAATGTCAAGGAAATGATATATTTATTTGGCAAACATTTAAGGTTCGGGGAAAAGAATATATATCCAAAGACTATATCTCTTTGTATTTTTGTCTGCTCTACCATATATGGAGGTTCAAATTCTCCAAGCATAGACATCAGCATTACAATTGCTTCGACCTTGACATGTCAAGAACTAACATCATTCTGACTTTAACATCATGTTCGGTAAAGGAAAATGTTCATCATAAATTTTCGTAATTGCTTCAACCTTGACATGTCAAGAATTAACATCATTCTGACTTGAACATATGTTCGGCAAAGAGAAATGTTCATCATAAATTTTTGTAACTTTAGATGTGTGTGTTTGAATGCTTTCTGCAAATAACAAATATAAGAATAGATAGTAACTACTGTATGTTTTGACATTCTCAATATGTCTCATAAGGACAACTTGCAAGATCTCTAGCCCGCACTTTGGCATAGAATTTTTATAAAAAACATCTGGCCTTTGCACATGCTATACCGTAAACTTTAGTTATGTGGCATCAACAATGTAGCAGCATTTATTGACTTCTGAGGACAAATATTTAGAAACACACAATATTCTAGACATTAGTTCGTGGACTTCTTATACTTGTAATATTGTAAAATAATAGTTGTTTTTTTTAAGAACGCAAAATAATATTAAAAGGAAAAAGATATTATATAAGAGTGCTAAGGGAGGTCATCGGGACACAATTTAGACGTCAAATATTGGTCATGCAAGCCAGATTTAATCTCTTAAAAAAAGCTTGCAGCAAAAATGCATTCACCCCTAAAGACTACCTGACATCTCTGTGTTTTCATATGTGCTTCAGACTAAGTCTTTGCAAATATTGAATGCCCACTTCTTAAAGTGTGGCCACCTTGAAGGAAGAAGGCCAGGAGAATTTCCTGGATTGTGAGATGCGAGCGGAAAGAGGCGTGAACTGCGGCACAAATGGGATGGAGATGAATTATACAAATAAGAAATAAGACAATGAGATGACAAAAGCTAGTGTTCACCTCCCCTTCGAGTCTACTTAGCTGACGTAATTACTGTGTTTTTTCGTCAATTTTATAAGGCATAAAAGTCCTTCCACTATTTGTGGAGCGGCGCCACTAATCCCTTTGTTTCTTCTTGTGCTCGAGAACTTCAAAGCGGTAACAATGCAAATCTCGGAATTTTTAGAAGCGAGCGATCAATCAGGGCTGGGGGCAATCTTGAG
The DNA here is from genome assembly GCA_021234155.1 of Isoetes taiwanensis. NCBI lineage: Eukaryota > Viridiplantae > Streptophyta > Lycopodiopsida > Isoetales > Isoetaceae > Isoetes > Isoetes taiwanensis. The sequence continues at coordinate 4,433 of JAJEKV010001052.1, read as the reverse complement.
CCATGGCTACAAGTCGAGCATTTAAGCCTCTTAGCTTGTCCCTGAGAGCCATGCCCACATTTCCCCCCCCAAAGCTGTCATTTTTGCGGCTCTCGATGGTTTGGTGCTCGGGGCACGAGGGCAAAAGAGGGCTTTCCTACCTTTTCGCAATCGCGGATGGATCCTCCATAGCCAGGAAACCTCTCCATGACCCTCGCATCTTAGTTCGTGTTACGGGTGAGTTTTTTGGTGAATAGATTGAGGTAGAGAATGGATTGATCGTTGGGTTCGGCCGAAGATGGTAGTATGCGAGTTGCTCCGGTATGTTGGACTTCTCCCACAATTTCTCGGGTAACCAGACTTGTTATTGCTTTCTGCTATCCCGTCGCCATAAACTACCGATATGGCTCGTCATGCATAGAGCGTCATTGGAATTTCTTGGATGCCATGTGGTAAATTAATACTGGACATTAATTTTAGCAAACGGTTATTACGTCCTGTAATTGCCATGGGTCGGGCATTTTCGGTATGTAAAGGCACGCCACGGCAACCCATGGTAAAGACTTCGGCTCGCTGCTCGTGACTCCGCGCTCGTTTGGCGTTTGGCCACGCCCTTTACAACGCAGAATGCCCGCTGAGTGCGCCGCCAAATTTGGCAGCGCCCCGGAGCCCTTTAAAGCGATGAATGCCCTTCCTCATGGCAATTACCTAGTACGTAATGTGAGCCATTTATTTGACGTAATGAGATAGCAGGGGGGGAGGTGAACCTGTTTAACCGGCTACCGAGGACGAATACCAAGCCTGAATTATTAAGACCCATCGCAAGCTCAAAAACCATTGCAGGATACCAGGGCAAGATTATCAGCATTCAGACCAAGATTATCAACATCCAAACCTGAATACGGTGCTACAATCAAGCACCCAAGGCTGGTTCTGGCGTATCACAGGTCTACAATGGACGCCCAGGATTGTCTTGATCCAAAAGCCTGCCTGTTAAAGTTGAATAAAGTGACGCCAACACTGCAAAATAGCCAGGCAAAAATGCAAATGCAACTCCACTGGCAACAGCCTGTTGCCAGAAAGAAAGGGTTCTACATCCTCATCTTTTTTATTCCATTGCTTCTCCAATCACCACTCGGGGCCGTCATAGCAGTATAACAAATAGATAACCCTTAGCTGTATCACTAGTATTTTCGATTGTCAAATGCAGCATTAGAATACAAAATCTGTCAGTATCTCGCAGGATCGGTGGAGCCAGCAGAAATCTCAATGCTTAAGCAAAGCACAATCTTTAGGCACTAAATTACAAATGATATGCCATTATTTAATATTATACAGCTACTAGAAGCACCTGTACAGCTGGTGCAACTTTAGATTTTATACACCAAACTTGTTATGCTTCCACAGTTTAATACATGCTGTGACATTGGAAAGAGGAGCTTTCCAATGAACCCAAGTACAAGATGAGAAAATATTACTTAATTGGCATTTTCAAAAATAATTTTACATCCCTAGGCCAGGTCCAATCTGATGTGGTCCAACATTAACAAAATGTGGACCTAACAGTACAAAGAATTTTGTTACAGAAATAAGAACAATCATTTCTTTCTCAAATCACACTTAACTAAAATAAATCAGATAATCCGAATCATCCCAATTGGAGACTCAAATACATGATCTAAGCATTCAGAACGATCATTGCACCCGAAACACAAGTTCAGTTAATGCTGGTGTATGTAATGCAACTGAATCCCAAAGGTGAGGCATTGAATTGTGCTCAACAGAATTTGGCAAGGTTCTAAAACTTCTAGCTGAAGGGTCGTCAGAGTCTCTGATCGAATTTCCTTTAATGCACCCAAATAAGAGCAAAACCTACAGACATAATGGCAAGGAATGTGTTGAATACAAGGCCAACAGCAGCATTAGCTTTACTTTTATGGTTCCTGTAATAGTTCGCAAAGAAAATGGTCAGATTTGTTCTGATATATGAAAAGAAACTTTGTGCATGGCAAGATTTCTTACGAGGAGGCTTTGCATACTTCTGGGTTAGCCACAATAAAGAACATTCTCCGGCATGGCATAAGCAGTGTTTTATATTATCCTCTGGGTCATCCACCTTGAAAATAAAGCTCCTGCCCAAGATAGTTGTGTATTAAGTTCTCCGAACGGATATTCCATAAGCCCACATTATCAAAGCGATATCTGGATGGCGGTCAAAGAATTAGGGTAGACCTGGATTACAGCACACATATGAGCAACATCATAATAACAGTTACCAAAAGATATTTTTACAAGAAGTTTAATTAACCTGAAACGATGACCGGACATGGCATCCCACTTGTTATATGTTCCCCTGCTATCCTCGGTCCAGGGTACAGTGCCATATCTGGAACGAAAACAATAGTCAGCAAATTGGTTCATTGCTAAAGACAACTAGAACCTTGATTTTTAGTTACTTACCCAACAATGAAAGCTGCATATCCATCAACATGCCATGGCTCAGCAGTGAAGTTATCAAAGTTTTGGAAGATCATCTCAATATATCCTTGGTAAGTGAAGTTTAACACTGTGGTTTGCAGCAGTGGACTAGCACTTTACGCTTTCTCAACTAACGTGTAGACATTTTCAACTTGTACTGGTCAGCCAATAATATAGGAGTGTCTGGCTGCAAAAAGGAGATTCCATTTACAGCATATCGTTTCTTGCCTTTGACAGTGACTAACGAGGGATCAAAATGATAATAGTCTGTAACGTTGATGCTCCCATAATGAAAAGAACCTTGTGGGTTTGGCCGCAGCTCCAGTTGTCAAGTTTAAGCCTGCCATTTGAGTATTATTAATTTAATGACAAAGAGAAAATAAACAATGAAACCAAGTAGCAGCTTTTATAAACTCAGTACCTGATGTTCCGAGCTTGATTGAGGGAGAAGTCTTTATCAAACATGCTGGGGCCATCGGGGGGACCAAGAACAAGTGATTTAGAACCATAGTAATGCAGAACCCTATTCCAGTAATATTGGCCCAGAGAGTTTCATTGTCCACAAATCTTGGGCTTGCAACAATGTAGTAATCCGACAAATTCCCAGTGCAGTTGAGAAGAAAAGAATAGGTCTGCCCAACAAAGATATCCAACGAATCATAAGGTTGCTGTACAGTATAGGACCCCTCCGCTTCAACCAATTGCATCTGATGTCCTTGAATCCGAAAATTCAATGCAGTTGAAATACCAGCATTTGTCACTCGAAATCTGACCACACTTCCTATTAGACAGTGTAAGTCTTGATGTGAGTAACTTGAATTTGATTCAGAACGTAAGCTTTCCAAATTACCTTGTTTTACTATAATTGTCTCATAGTTGGAAGTTTTGTTGTAGGGACCTTTGCCATTGATCAAGACACCATCTGGCATTCCCAAATCAATGCCATTGTCAACTGAAGCCCTCAATGACTGCAACAGTAACGAGATATGATGTGTAAATAAAAAAACTTGTATGTTGATAATTAAATGATGACCTTCACAAACTAGAATTACCTTGTGATCACGGATGTACCAATCTCCGATCATGACGATTATGTCATTGTCTGGAGGACCAAAGGGAACTCTAACACCAGAAGCAGCACGAGGACTTACTCTAACTGACCCATATCCACCAGCTGCTCTTTGAAATAGAGTCGTTGGCCAATAAAAGTAGCTTCCTATCTGATCTTTGGCTGTAACGTTGAAAGTAAAGTTTTGGCCTGCTGGAATGGGGCAGTTAGTACCAGCAACACCATCCATCCATGCGTTCCGTCGCTGTTGTATTCCATCCCTTTTGCATATAACCAAAACTAATTTCATTATCAATGTTAAACGAAAGAAACATGCTTTTAATTGTGTGGATGATGCTAACCATGTCAGCAGAAAAGGTTCATCCAGATCATTTTGGACATTCACTATGTTCATCCTGTTCGTTGTCGTGTTAAGAACCGGGCCAGGAAATATTCCATTGATCCCAATTACCTAAATAGAAAAACTTTGCAGTTATTACATAACTATGTTAACCTTAATAAGAAATCTTGATGACATAGAGCTCTATATCTATAGCCAAAAGGCACAAGCATTTTAGACATTACTTGTGATTAAAGCAGTCATCTAAGGTAGGGAAAAATGAACAAACCTTTTGCTTGACGCCTAAAAGGCTGGATAGTAATGTGGGATACTGTCCAGTCGAAGTGGTCACTGGGTTCTCTGCTGCAAAATATAACCCTAATACGCTCAAAAACTTGAGCCAGGAGAACCCCATTTACGTTCTCATTCTTCAACTTCTAAATGGAGCAATGCCGATCGACGATTCAGCTTCCAAGGATAACCAGTTGAAAGGATAACTTAACTTCTTCAAAGAAGCACTTTAATCATAAAATAAGACGGAAAAAAAATAGCATGTTCCTTACATTGTCTGTGTTCACAAGTCGATCC
>JAJEKV010001051.1:0-36117 GCA_021234155.1 Isoetes taiwanensis | reverse complement strand
TTTTTTTTGTTCCAATTTATTTGAATGGCCTTGCTATTTTATTTGTTTTTTTTTGTAGGATTACAGAACATGGTTCTAAATAATAAAGGGATTTCCTTTGTTTATTTTGTGACAAGGGACACCGATCATGGTTTAAAAAGAATGTGGGAAATGTATTTTGAATATACTTTGTATTCTAGAATATGTTTTTTTTTTTTTTTAGCACGCAAATTTCAACCAAGCGTAACCCTCCTTGCAATTTTAAAGCTATCCAATTTAGCAACTACATGTCACCAGAATTGGGCAATAGCTATCACCATTGATCTTCATTTTGCAAGATCTAGGACTATGAAAAAATTAGAAAAGGGCTAAAATATACACCTGAATAGAATGGGTCTGCGATTCCAGTCATTTCTTTCCCCCAACTTTTCCCCTCGGTCCTCCCTTACTCTCTGGATTTTCCTTCTATGCTGAGTGGGCCTTTTGCTTCGGTTCTTGTTTTTGCTTTTACATTTAATGTTTCGGCATGCACGCCTATCGGATCTGGCTCTTCTAATTAGAATGGATCTATCACGAGAGGTTATTTTTGTTTCTCTTCGCTTTTTTCTACAAAGTACAACATTAAAGACACATTCTCTAATCTCTCGTTCTTCGTTGAAGGCAAAATTCTAGCTTTCATACTACCGTAATCATCCTTGATAGTTCCGCATGCCTCTTCTCGGCCTCCGAGCCAAGGTATTCATATTTCGTTTTTTTCCTTCCTTGTTGTTTTTTTTCCCTTTAATTTAAGTCGTTGTCTATAATACTTCGAAGCATTTATTCGGTGATATGCATGCCATTGTATCTAAATTGCGGTTCTTTTAAATCATAAGCCGCCCCTCCAAAAACTAATCTTTTAAGCAAAGTTCTTGAATTAATCTTTTTAGCTGAGATCTTGAATCTTATTGCATTTTAGCCTCTTTGAATCTTACTCAGGTTCTGGTTTGCTTCCTTTTTCTTAGATGGATGGGATGCCTATTTTGGTCAAGTTTTTTTTCCTTTTTGGATTACAACCAATTTTTCTATAGAGGGATGTCTATTTCTTCTTTTCCCTTTTTCTTCAAGTCTTGATGCGGCCTAAGTTTAATTTTTTATAGCATTTTCGCTGGCAATGAAAGGTGTTCTTAACTAAGCCTCTGCGCCATTGTGAAAGAGAGAAGCCGGCTATCCTTGAAGGTAAGTTCTTGCTTTCTATACTTTGGCAGCAATTGAGGTACACATGCATTTTTATTAATTACCATTAAGTTTTAATCTTTCATGTGCCTCGGTCTTACTATTTTAATTAGGTTGAGATACATCAAAAACGAAAGCCAATGTGGCGAAGATGGATCAATATTTAACTACAGAAGAAAATATCTTCCAACAAGACAGGTTAGCCCCTGGTGCCGTACAGCCGTATGAAAACATGATAGCAATGTAGTAGTAACATATGATTTGAGAGCAGTTTGAAAAGTAAAACTGACATGCTCCTAATATCTGGAAGCATCAGTAGCACATTTTACTGTCTCATTTGACACTTCATGGTCAGATCTATGATTTCTTATGCAAGGATGAATCGTGTCTAAAAGTTGTTGCATATCGAAAAACACCTTATGTTTATATCGACCATCATTTCATTCTCATGGAAATGGCACATTCCTCTTGGTTCGCCTTGGTAGAAGAGAACAAGTTATAGCTCAATTTACACATACAGCTCTATGTGCAGATTAGCCACACAATATATACAAGTAAGTTTAGCGGAGACTTTGTGTTCCCATGCTATATTGATTTAGAAATCTAAGTAGCCTTATCAACGCTTATAGCTTGATAGTACATGCTCTTATTCCTTCCCACATGATTTAGTTCATTTCTTTTGAATTTGTCTTGGTTTAAATTTATGTTCTTCCTTTGCTTCTCTGCCAAGGTCTCCTCGTATTGGACCGGTCCACTTGTGATGCATTTATTTTGTTCGAAAAGGGGTAAAGTTTCAGATTGTATCATCCATAGTAGGACAATCCGCACACCGCCACATGCATTATCAAAGCCGAGATCCGTAGTACGTCCAAAGTACCCTTCCTCACATGACGTGCAAAATAACCATGCGACAATGATGAGCGCAAGATATACGGATGAGTAAGAGCCTAACCGCCAACACACGAAGAAAGGATATTTTCTGTTTGGTATTAGGTGCATCAAGCCGACGATTTCAAGATCTACCGAGTTATATAGGGCTTAACATGAATAGGCTTGTGCTCAAAGAAAAAAATGGACATGGACTCGATTCGCATTTGACGAGTTATTTATAACTGGTCCATCAACAAATGCACGGAAGGTGGTCTTGATCGGGCAAAGTAGCAGCACGGTGGAAAGGGCCTTACATTGTAGTAGCAGGGAAACATACCCTGGCTAAAAAGAAATGCAACTTCATAGCCATAACAGGTAAGAAATCTATTAGGGTGCACAGGTAACGTTGCATGCATTGCATGTTTGTTATCATTTGTACTCTTGTAACATAGATATGACTGCTGTACGTACTATGTACGATAGCATTTACAATTACAATATAGCATCCTGCCAGCCTAATGCGAAGTCTCAAGTGGCATAACATCCTAACATAGACTTTGCACCTTGCATGTTGCTCGAATTCCGTATTATTCTAGTTTGAAATGCGGCACGTAAATTATGATATTCCTTGCATTTTCTCTGTAGACCCCATCTCTGTATACAAGCAAAAACCAAGCGTGCAACCCTCCTTGCAATTTTAGGCTATCCACGTAGCAACTACATGTCACCAGAATCTAATGTGGCAATAGCTATCACCATTAGATCTTCATTTTGCAAGATCTAGGACTATGAAAATTAGAATTTCACATTAGAATCTTGTATTTTGCTGAATGGCTAGAGTTACAACATGTAGATATGTTTGTTTGGGGGATAAGTGCAGGTTGTCAAGTTGTAGATACTATTTGCAATTTAGTTAGCATCCATAAAATTGGAGTTCCTCCTTTGGTGATATATGAAAATGAAGTGCCCAAATTCTGTATCGTGGAAATCATTCATGCCTCCTCAACTCCTCTAATAGTCAAAACAAACGTTGTCCATAATAACCACAGAGTTCACAAATGTTCCTGAATCTATAAAAACCATACAAATTGTTGATTTCTTAAATGTGCCAAAAACATAAATTTGTAAGAGAACTTCAAGAAAATATATGTTGCTACTTAGTTAAATACGATCAAAAGTCTTGACAAAATTGTTCATTTAAAGAAACTGTACAATGATACATCATGGTTTATTGCAATTTCAATGCATTGTCTAAGGACATAGCTGAGTGCATTCATCAACATGCATGAAAATAAAACAAAATTAAAAAACATTACATAAACCTTCACAATACCACCACGCAGGGGGCTACAATCTCACATCCCGGCCTTTCAAAACTAGGAAATCTTGGTACCTCAAAATGCAGGGGCGTCATCTAAAGTATTCAATTTATATCACTTTGACCTAATTTGGCTTTGAAATGGTACAAAAAATATGTACTACCGAGCCCTACCGAGCCTACAGCCTTTCCTGAAATTCTAAGCTATCCACGTGTCATTTCCACCTCAGCAAAATCTGAGATGGCATGCAAATATACCATTAGATCTAAGCTTTTTCTCATCCACGGTCACGAAAATTAGAAAAGCCCTAAAATTGGAAACGGATAGGAAGGGACGTCGATCCCCTGCTTCTGTCATAGCTCTTCATCGATCCCCTGCTCTGTCATAGCGAGAAGCTACACCCCATTGTCCATCTTCTTGTTGCCCTAATTTCTTCTTGTGGTTCGTGATGTCATGATTTACATCACCTATTTTGTTGTCGTTTCGCATATATGCTTCATTTCCGGAAGCCTGTGTAGTTTTCTAGGGTTAAAAGTCTTTGCAAAGGGCTGTTTCTTTCAATCCAGTACTTGCTTGCCGCATGCTCTATATCTGTATTGAGGGTTACAGGCGTCAGAAAATCATGCTTTCACAAAGCTCATTCTGGCTTAAGAAATCAGGAAGCTTTCTAGATTATGTGAAGAAACTAGGAAGCCTCCTATGGAGATTTGACGAGCTTACTGTCAGTATGGACTGGTTCTATTTGTGCTTGGAAAACTTGTGCAAGTGCTCTATTCAAGTTCTCAAGGAAGACACGTTTTTAAGATATCAATATTTGCTGGAGTGCAGTGTTCAAGATCTCAGGGAAGACACGTTTTTAAGATAACTGTTCGGACTAGGACTATTATGGTTGATTTTCAGAACGAAATTGAGATGCCTGTTGACGGAATTTGTGCTCATGCTTCCTGTGAATTCATACAAGTGTCTTTGCATAAGCTATCTTTTACAGGTATGTATGTGGATTTTCGTAATTTACGAATGATAAAAGGAATTACCATGTAATTTAGGATGTGAAAATCCATTGAAACTAAGGAAATATTTGTTAGCATGGTGATAGTCATAAGTTGGTTTCAATTTTCACATCTATGTTCTAAATGCTAATTGTCCATGATCTAGATTATTGAATCATTCGCTCTTAGTCCCTTCCAAATTTAGCCTATGCTAGTAGCTAGTGACATCATAAACAGGCCTCTGAAGAGTTGAAATTTCCTGCGCAGTTCAATTGGCACTGGTCTGCAATTGCAGATCCAGGAGTAATTGTATCACTCATAATACTTTTCTTGTTCTGCACAGTCTCTGCTAGGTTAATACTGGCAGTATTCATTTACCCAATCTGCCAAGTTATTACTTGCAATATTCCATTTTTGTACCAAGCGGAGCAGAAGCTTGTTAATAGTAGTGTCACGTGCTTGTTATTGTGACTATAATACCTATGGTCCTGGCTATGGTGATTCTGATCTTAAAAAAGGATCTCTTGTATTCCGTGCTCAAATATTTTGAAAAGGTCCCTTTACTTATCAGGTACATTCTTCGCCCATTGGCATGTTTGGATTCTCTTTCATGCTCTCGGAATTAGAATATACTCCTTTATCCTGAATTCACAGTAGGAATCAGTCTACTATCAATCTTCTATGTTTATTCCTTCTTATGATAATATGCGTAAAATCCTTCAATAGTTTCTTACCCATCCAATTTGTATTTGGCCTTCTGCAACCAAAGTGGCAGAATGTTTAGCTTTGGTTTTCAATTTCCATGCTTGTAAGTTGAACAATTTGCACCACAAATGTTGCTTAGGTAACAGACAGGATGAAAAAATAGAACTATCGACACATTTGACTGCTATAGCTATTTTAGTTATTCCACAATTTTCAGCCATTCTGCATTTAAAATGTTGATACCTATCATTACATAATTTTCAGTCATTCTGCATTCAAAAAGTTGATACCTTTGTGGACTAACATTTTATTTCTAGACCTTGGAAGGTAACATTAGAAATAGTTGCAATGGAGAAGTTTGCTAACTCTCATAAGTAGTTCCAAAAGGAAGATTCGTGCGAGCTCATTTCTAGATAATCCTCAAATTTCTTAGAGCCTTGGTTAGCAAAAGAATATTGCATTCCATTTGGCCCTGGATACAGTTGGCTTAGGACAGATAAAATTTTAAAAGCCCTTCTGATTCAAGTTTTTCGTCATTTGTCCTATAGTGCTTATGGTCTAGACAAATAAAAATTTGAAGCCATTTCTGATTTAAGTATTTTGTTCATATGGTCCTAGAACAATGGACAAATAAAATATATTCTATTTAATACTCCAAGATGTGGAATTGGTTGGTGATCATCAGTCTCGAAATTAAACACTCTATTTATATGCAAGCTTTTAAAAGGAGTGCCCCATCTGCTGCATGTCATTATCGACCTGCGTATGAGCACATAAGCAAGGAGGATGATTTGAATTTTGTATTTCCATCTTTTGTTGTAGTCCTTGCAACACTATAAAAACTGAAGAGCTTGTGGCAAAGCTATCATATGAAATTGCACTAGAGATTGGTAAACAAGGCTATTATCTGACTAATTTACTAACTTACAATTATATCTAAAAATTTGCAAATGCTTCATGTTGTGCAAAAAATACTAAAATCATAAACGGACTCACCAGCATGCTCCAATCACTCTTTTCATTACTACCATATTGTATTGTCACTCTTCTCATATATTGCATTACATGAAAAGTTCTCGCTATGTTGTAGTGCATTGTACAAAATTTCCTAATACAGTTGCATCTGAATGATTTACAATGTTTGTATTTGTCTCATGAATGCATGTCTTACTTTTCTCTACCTCAAGTTTGACTTCCACATTTGGATGAACGATGTGGATGAAGTTAAAAAAGCCCTTAAAGATGTTTATACTTAAAAGACATCATTGTGAAGATGAATCATTGGCAAGGTTCTCGGTTTTAAGGAGCAAAGCAGATCTATTACATGCAACAAAAGCAACAAGTCATGTCTGATTCTCAAGGATGCCTGTACATGAACAAGGAAAAGAAGCAATTAAGTAAGCCCTATAGTGTAGTTCTTAGCAAAAGAGTGCATTGAAAATGAAGCTCAAGAACATGGAGCAATGCTTGACTTTTATGTTTCTATTTGCCAGGAACATGGAGCAACAATATTGGGCTAATCTTGACTTTCAAAACCCAAAATGAATTGTTCATAACAACTAATTCAATTTAAATGATGCAAATTAAGTCGTGCCAATTCCCCTCTCTTTTAAGCCATACATTTATAGACCCTTTGATTATAAATAGAAACTTGCTTGTTTGTAAATGATTAATTGTCAATATACTTTTCAAACCTCTCGAAAGTCTATAGATGAATAAAAAGGTGAAGAAAGACAAGCAATCCGCAAGGATTGGAAGAATAGGTTCCATGATATGACAAGTTACATAATTTGGTAACTTGTCTAATTTTATCTTATTGAATGTCTCCTTGAAGTTTTTATATGAATCACTAAATACTGGCAAGCGGTATGTCCATTGCTTGACCTTGCTCAAGAGGCAATATCAGACACCACAGCACATTATTCCCCTGAAGTCACAGTAGCAGGAATAATATGCAGAATCTGCTTCATACGAGCAAACTGGCGACCAGCAAGTTGTTTAGTGAAGCCATCCGCTGCTTGATCTGAGGTAGAACAGTAGGATAATGTAAGCATACCATTATCAATTTGTTCCCTTATAAAACATAGTTTAATGTCAAGATGTTTAATCAGAAAGCGCCATTGATAATCCTTGACATGTAACATCGCACCACTTGTTATCACAAAATAGAAGTGCAGGCTTTGTTAACACTCCGGATCTTCGCATGGATGGACAATCCACATCAACTCCTGAATCAGAAAACAAGTGCTTTAAGCTCCTGGTTGTACTTAAACTTGTAGACTCTTGTTTACGACTTTTCCAAGTAATAGGATTACCTCCATAAAAAGAAACATACCCCCGTAAGACTTTTCCTGGATGTAATATCTCAGATGCCATATCCGAATCAAAAAACAAATGAAGCTTTGGATCGCTGACTCGCTCATAGAAAATCCCTTCGTTTTTGTATCCCGAAGATAATGCAAGACTCTTTGAGCAAAGAACCCCGGTGTAGCTTCTTTGGATTATGCATAAATCGTGATAAAACTCCTAATGCATAGATTATGTCCGGTCGAGTATGAGTGAGATATAATAATGACCCCACTAACTGGCGATACAAAGTAGCATCTCGTATCTTCCTGTAGTACTTCAATTGTGAGCTTTGGCCCGGTTCACATGGCGTTAATGCATGTACAAATCCGGGTCATATAAAAAAGCGTACTAGTAACTCTGGAAATGTACTTCATTGAGTAAGATGTATACCATCCTGCAGGTTGCCACACTTCAATCCCAAACAATAATGCATAAGCTTCAGACTGTAAACTCGGTTATGCTTAAGCCAATCCTTTGTTTGTTTGAATAAGTCGAATGGCATCGCCAAATCACAATAGTATCATCCACATACAACAATAGGACGTAAATCATACTATTCTCTCTGCTTTTGAAATAGAGGTTTGGATCTGCCTCCCGATCACGATATCCCATTTCAAGAAGAAAAGCATTAATTTTCTGGTGCCAACATCGTGGTGCTTGTCTCAAACCATAGAGACTCTTCTTGTTCCTAACCGACATGCCCTTAACCAACTGGGCAAAACCGTCTAGACTTTTATGAGTAGTCACTTCTACCCATTTATGCCGGTGTCTCGGGAACACCCCACAGGCACATTCAAGGTTCAATACTCGAAAGGGTCTACCATGGGCCCGTTCATGGTCTCTCCCACTAGAACTATGCTCGTCCCTCGAGCATCCAAGGCTATACCATGTCACAATGATTACCAAGTCTTTGCAAATTACCCATGCATATAGGCACCCATGGAGACTCGAACTCGAGACCTGCTCTGATACCAACTGTGACTCGGCCTACCTGATTTGCCAGGATACCAGCGCTACTCCGTCTTCAATGAGTGCACCGGGAAACGAGGACACGGAGGAATTGCATGTTATTACCAGACAGCCTTGGCCCAATCGGTCTCCCTAAAATAAGGCAGGCACAACAGATACCAGTAGGTACGAAAGTGCAGAACAGATGGCAGCCCCTCTCTTTGTGGCGGTTTACTTCCCACATGCCGAGAGCAACTTTACCACACGCACTTGATGTGGAGATTGTGTGAGCCCTATGTCGATCTATATGATGACATACGCCAGCATGCATAATTGGGCAAGGTCATGTTGCTTGGAGATTTCAATGCGCCGCGACAAAAAGGTGAGCAGATCCCAAAATTCGCGACTCTAGCCGAGGATGTGTTGCAAATGGACCACGGAGATGGTTTGGCCAAGGGGCATCGATGACGCTCCTGTGACACACGGTATGGGGCAAAACCCGCCGCTGCCGGGCAAGATCTTTGACCCGGGTCATTTGCAATGGTCGGCACGCACCGGGCCCCTCCCTCCAAACCGCCACTTGTGTAGACGTGGAGAACCGTGGGGCGCGCACCAAGCAGTGGTGGATTACGTACAGCGCACGAGCAATGCCTACACTTTTGATCACTGCCGCCAGTTGGGACAGTGTCCGGACGCAGGAGAGGACCACCATCAGCCCCGTTCTGCAGATAGATTGGCAGCCAACCGAAAGCACCCATTGCCCCAACACCCCATGTACCACGGGTGCGGCCTGACTATGATCATGCGCGTGCCTATGCGAGATGCTTGAGCATGAGTCACCGGAGGCCGCAACTCCCCACACTTCAACAAACAGACGCCCAAATTGAACCAGGCTCTTCCGAGGGGGGATGATGTTTTGGGAGAGACCGCCTCGACGATCCACGGGGCTGCAACCACCTTCCCCTCAAGAATCACCGGGTTCGATGACGAATGCCTGGAGCTGAAACGATGGCTCCGGCCAAGTGTTGGACCCCACCATTCGGGCAAGCAGTCGTCCCGTCAATACCGCCTCCTTCCTCAAGACCAAGAAAGCCTGTGTACCTTTAAGTGAGCACCAAGAACAGATGTTTGGTCTTCTAGACCGCCACCCTAGGGCCTTCGAGAGAAAGGTCTTGAGTAAGCCCAAGACGACCCACGAAATATTACCCGGAACAATGGGTGGGATACTTGCGTGTACCGCATGACCCAATGGGAAGCTTGGCACCAAGGCATTCTCCGCAGACAGCCTAGCACCGTCATTACCGTAAGGGGATGTCATAATGGGCCTGCAACGCCGCTAACGGAAGGCAGCAGATAGATTTGGATGGTATGCAGTGCGGTGAGCTTCTCAAGTGGGCCGGCCCCCAATGGTGCCCTTCTCACAAAGACTCTTCAACAGGGCATTGCAAGAAGGCTTCCCCCGGCACTGGACTACCAGTAGAGTTGTGCCCATATACAAAGCAGGGGACCCCCAACGCCCAGCCAACTATCGCACCATTATGGTGGGCCTGCCTTTGCCAAGTTGCTTGCGGGATTCTTGAGCTGCGATTGACACTTTGGGCGGGGATGGAGAAGGGCGCTCAAGATGTGCAAAGCTTAGCCAAGATTCTACTATTGACCATATCTTCACTCTGCGAACACTCATAGAGGATAGCCGGAATCGACGCCAGAATCTGTGACTGTTGCTTTGTGGATTTCGCAAAGGCTTTTGACACAGTGCCTCGGGATAAGTTGTGGGACAGATTGAGACAGCTAAGGGGACCCCCCGCCGACTTGCGTGAATGCTATATATGGGGAGACTATACGAGGCTTGCCCGGCCGTCTCACACCGTCGGGGAGCCCGTTGTTAGTAGCATTGGGGTGCGCCGGCTGCCCTCTATCCCCCCTCGCCCGGCTTGTACATTGACCAGCTAGAAGAATGGCTAGATGAGCACCTGGGAGGCGCCAGCTGATGCACCACATAATCCGCAACTCATATATGCCGATGATGTTGGCCTCGCCGCGATATACCCCGCAGGACATGCAACGCCACCGGATGCTTTGGACACTTTCTCGCCAATTCACCGACATGAGTTAACTTGACCAAGACAAGGGTGTTGGGCTGGTCCCATCATCCCGCACCCACGCCTTCCTCATTCACTTACCGGCAGGTGTAGTGGAGGTGGCTCATCTTATAAGTATTTGGGCATTGAGTTTTCTACTACCACACACCGGGATGCATCCATCGGGTTATGGGTCACCGCAGTCGGAAAGCCCCAGATGCAATGCAAAACAACAGTCACAAGGCAGAGTCAGATGCATGGGGTCACCAGCACACTTGTTCAGGCCTTGGTTGAACCGTCCTCCTCTATGGGGCGTAAGTGTGGGGGCAGATATCCCTCACCACTTGGAACGATCTAGAGCAGGTACAAAAGCTTTCTTGGCCCGGCACCGGAGTGAAATCCACGGTCCCATATCAGATCTTGCTCCAAGAGACAGGCTTCCTTCCATTACAGAGGGTCAGCACTGAACGCCACATTATTTACTTCCCGTAGGTGGTGGCTATGGATGAAGCCCGGCTGCCCAACCTTGCTTTGGCAAAGGGCGATGGGCCCGCAGCGACTCAAAGCCTCGCTGGAAAGACAAGCAAGCCCGGTGGTTCTCGCTATGGAATGTGCAGCAATACGATGTGGACCAAGCAGCATACACCGAAGGAACGCTACGCCTTTGAAGCAAGATTTGGATGCTTGCTTCATGGCCAAGCTTTGGGATGCAGAGGCCCCGGCCACATGTCAAGGTGGCAAATTATCGACAGCCAGTTAATCCCATGCTCACGAGGGGCCCACACCACTACCTCCGCGCACCCATCTACCCATGAAAAAGCGCAGGGTGATTGCTTCCATTCGCATTGTGCACACCCACCTCCGCATTGAGACAGGGAGATGGATTCGGAGCCGCGTGAGGACAGAGTCCGGCCGCTGTCAACAGTGGCGCCATTGAGGATGAAAGTCACGCCTCCGTGCCCTGCTCCCGCAGAGAGCATATCCCGCCTCTGATGCTCTAAGAGTTGTGCCCCATCAGGCCTTGCATGAGCTAAAGAAGCACCGCCTCTGGAGGGTTTGTTGGGATCAGACTGGAGGTAATGGATACGCTGACTCGCTTATGCCCCCTCGTCCGACATTAACCCTCACCGTACTTGTGATTATGTATATAATCGTGCAAGATGTCAAAGATCCTTATTGCTACTAAGGTTTTTCCTCCAAACCCTTCTAAGGCGGGGTTTTTAATCCTCGTAGTAATACGCCTGCCGCTCTCTCTCTTTGTACTTGGGTCCCATAGGCCAATTGGTCTCCGTGGGATCGATAAAATCATATTCTATTCTATTCTATTCTTGAGTCTACATACATAATCGATATTTTTTATCACGAAAACCCGGCAACAAGCATATATAATTCCTCTTCAAGATCGCCATTGAGAAAAGCCGACTTGAAGTCTAATTGATGCAAAGGCCAATGTTTATGGGCGCCAAGGCAATGACAAACCGCAGCAGATCCAATCTGACTACAGGAGCAAAGGCCTCATGAAAATCGAATCCTTCTTGTCGAGTGTATCCTTTGGCAACCAGCCCGCTTTTTATGCTTGGACAAAGATCCATCGAATGATACTTAGTTCTAAAAAATCCATTTGGCTCCAATAATGTTTTTATTCACGGGTTTAGGTACAAGTTCCCAAGTCCCTTTGCTTTGGCAAGCATAGACAATTCCTCTTGCATGGTCACAACCAATGTGAATGCTTTGTCGCTTGAGTATATGTAGTGGGTTCAATCTCTTTCTTTAATCAGAACCATAAGAGCAAAAGATTACAAGAATCAACAGATGGTAAAGCAAAGAAGTCCGGCTGACCTTCGAGGTGGAGGAGTTTGTGCAGATATAGGAGTTAAAGAGTGTTGGCTTTGATCACAAGAGTCTCCCAATGATAAATCTGTAAAAGGAAGGTCTTCCACCTGTTTCTGAAGATGTATAGGTAAAGGGGATAATGAGCGAGATTTGACTGGTTCTAATAGATCGAGTGGACGAAAAGGATGATAAGGGCTTGCTGAATCAACTGAGGAAGAGGACCGCACAGGAGAAGAACAAGCAGATGGAGAAGGACAAGCAGATGGAGGAGGACAAGCAGATGGTGCAACTTGACGAAGAGAGGAACATGGAGCAGATGGAATAGGTTGAGAACTAGAACTAGAATTAGTTTGAAGACTTAAGGACTCGCTGATGTGCAAAAGGTGTACAAAGTGAGGTACATGAGAAATAGAATCAGAACTAAGTGATAGAGAAGATGTACCAATTTGAAACAAATTTCTGATCCGGTATCATAGTTTGGTAGTGGCAACGATGAAATTCCATGGAGTACACCGCCTTCCACAAATTGTATGCTTCTAGATACAAAAACGGTTTTTGTAATGTCATAACAAATTTATCCCTTCATGTGAGTTGGATATCCAATAAAAATTATTTTAGTGGATCGATCAGATAATTTGCCATTCTTTTGAAGTACTTCTCGAGGAATAGATGCATAGCCAAGACATCCAAACACGCGGAAATTAGAAACATCGGGTTTGATTCCATGCAAAACTTCATAGGGCGTTTTCAGATTTAAAGCCTTAGTGGGAGCCCGATTAGAAACATAGGTTGTCGCATAATAATACCGCTTCAGCCCAAAATTCTCGTGGTAAGCCTTTATGCTTTAACATACTTCTTGCTAAATCCATGATGGTTCGATTTTTACGCCCGCCACCCCGCTTTTGAGCATGAGCGTAAGGTACAATTAACTCCCTTTTTATACCTTTGATGTCCACATAAGCTTCAAACTCTTGAGACATGTATTCGCCTCCATTATCCGTTCTCAATGCCTTGATGGTTGTTGAAAATTCATTTTCTACCAACTGACTGAAAGTTTTGAAGATAGATAAAGCTTGAGACTTAAGTTTGATAGGATAAACCCAAGCAAATCGGCTGAAATCATCAACTAGGACAATGAAATACCTGTGACCACCAAATGATGCAATAGGCAGATGACAAATATCTGAATGAATTAGTTCAAGAGGTTTTTGGGCTCTGAATTCTGCTTTTGTAGGAAAAGGAGCTTGGACTTGCTTGCCAAGTCTGCAGGTGCATGACAAAGAAGGTTTTTAACTTGAAATGAAGGCAACCCGTGCACCATTTTGAGCTGAGAAGCAATGACTAAAGAAGGCAGACTGATGTGACCATACCTTTCATGCCAAAGATGTTCCTGAGTTTTAGATACAGCTGCTACAAGTGATGATTCCTGAGGCAAAACAGAAGTTGACAAAGGTTTTCCATCAGGATATACAAGCCTTCATCATTGAGATGCCCTTGAGCTACTGGCCCCAACTGTTGAAGATCAATAAAGTGTAAAGGATTCTTTTTCATGATATGGACAAGTCCAGTAAAAAGAACTGAAAATCCCAGCTTGTTGTCAAACTCACTGACACTAAGAAGGTTTACTAGCAGACCAGGAACCAAAATGATGTCCTCAATTCTGAAAGTTGTGCACTAATCTGTTTGAAACTGAACAGCACCCTTTCCTTTGGATTTGGCAAGATTCCCATCTGCCATTCTAACCACAGTTGAATCATGAGATTTTAGATCCTTAAAGACAGTGGACTGATTCCTACTGTTCTACCTCAGATCAAGCAGCGGATGGCTTCACTAAACAACTTGATGGTCGCCAGTTTGCTCGTATGAAGCAGATTCTGCATATTATTCCTGCTACTGTGACTTCAGGGGAATAATGTGCTGTGGTGTCTGATATTGCCTCTTGAGCTTAGGGGGGATAGAGTTCTTTTTCATTTCTCAGCTTAGCTCAGCTGTTTCTATTGTTTTTTTGTTTTTCTTCTATAGACCTGCTAGTCATCAGGGGGGATGTTGGAATATTCCATATTCCACTCATGCGCATGCATGCATACTATGATACTCACATGCACGTGCATGCATGCACACTTTGATGACTAGACAGGCTGACATCATCTTGTTGCTGACCTGGACATATAACAGAGTCACGCACCACCTTAGACCAGTTTTGTGTTAGTTCACTCTGGAGCCGGAAAGGCTGGCGCTTACATTGTACACTTTGCTTTCTATCTTCATATAAAGATTACTGGAGTTCTTCATGGTATCAGAGCTTTGATATAAGAGGAAAGTGAGTGTCCGGGAGTTTTGTGATAGCTCTCAAATGATTGAGAATTTTAAGCCGAGACTTTACTGGCTGAATCGGACTTGAGATGACTCGTCTTTAAGCCAAGTTTCTTCCGGATCAGAGGAGTTCTTTATCAGTTCTTGCAATTTTGTGGACGGTTCTTGCAGTCTGAATCGGTTGTCATCAGATTTTCGAAATTCTGCCGTTTCTTTCCCTATTTTCTTCGTATTTTTTCTAGGTGGGCCGGTTTCAACATAAAGATAGTCCAGGACTTCAAATTTCGTTTTTAATCTTTCAATTCTATACATCTACAGCAAGATTCATTGTATTTTGAAATCTTGATTCTCATGGCATCCAGTGGTGATCCGTGGAAGTATTTCACCCATCTTGTTTTAGACATTGACAACTGGTATACTTGGAGAGATGCTTTTGAAACTAATCTCAATCTTAGAGATCTTGGAGATGTTTTTCTTGCAGACTGGAATCCTCTTACTGCAGAGGATAACAAGAAAGATTTTCTGGCACTTAATCATCTCAAGACTTGTATTTCAACTGATTTCAAAGGGATATCAGAACTTTCAAGACTTTCACTAAAGCATTTGGTTTCTTGCAAGAAGCTTGTATTCATGAGGGGGTGGGGCAGAGAATTGCTATACAAGGACAAATGAATAATCTCAGACTTGAGAATTGTGCTAATATGAGAGATTATCTTCAACAACTCAAAATCTTGAAGGAAAAACATTCTGGAGCTGGAGGTACACTAGATGATGTTGCTTTGATTATGTATGCACTTAATGGTTTGACCAGGGATTACCAAGTTTTGGTTAATCATTTTAAACTCAAGGCTCAGATTAAGATCTCTTTTAATCAGTAGCAGCAGAAACTCTTGGCTGCAGAAATAGATAACACTAGACTTCAAAGAAGATGAGGCAAAGACACTATTCAAAGGTCAAAACTTCTGATCCTCCTACTGAATCTTCCAAATCTAATGTTTCTACCAGTACTCCATCAAAAACTCCTTTTGCTTGTTGGTATTGCAATAAGAAAGGCCATTTGAAGAAAGATTGTCGCAAACTCAAATCGGACTTGGCTCAGTACATAAAAGAGCAAGAGGCTAAAAATAATCCTAAATCTAAGGAGGATGTACCAGAGGTGTCTCAACTACAAACTAGTGCTCAGGTCTCTCAGGCCTCTATTGAAGAATTGGAAACCCATTTCTTAAATGTTGCTGCTACTCATTCACAGGCGATCTTGAAGAGGAATTATATATGCAACAGCCGCCAGGTTTTCGTGATAAAAAATATCCTGATTATGTATGTAGACTCAAGAAGAGTCTCTATGGTTTGAGACAAGCACCACGATGTTGGCACCAGAAAATTAATGCTTTTCTTCTTGAAATGGGATATCAGCGATCACGAGCAGATCCAAACCTCTATTTCAAAACAGAGAATAGTATGATTTCTGTCCTATTCTTGTATGTGGATGATACTATTGTGACTGGCGATGCCATTCAAATTTTATTCAAAGAAACAAAGGATTGGCTTAAGCATAACTTCGAAAGCTTACGTATCCGGGGCTTATGCATTATTGTTTGGGATTGAAGTGTGGCAAACCGCAGATGGTATACATCTTACTCAATGTATACATTTCGAAAGTTACTAGCACGCTTTTATATGACAGACCGTACATCCGCATTAACGCCATGTGAACTGTGCCAAAAGCTCACAATTGAAGTTTACATTGTGAAGATACGATGCTACTTTGTATCGACAAATTAGTGGGGTCATTATTATATCTCACTCATACTCACCGGACATAGTCTATGCAAAAGAGGAGTTTTATCAATGATTTATGCATAATCCAAAGAAGCCACACCGGGTTGTCGCTAAAAAGAGTCTTGCATTATCTTCGTGGTACAAAAAATGAAGGGATTTTCTATGAACGAAGTCACCGATCCAAAGCTTCATTTGTTTTCCGATTCAGATATGGCATCTACAGATATTACATCCGTGAAAAGTCTTACAGGTATGTTTCTTTTATGGAGGTAATCCTATTACTTGAAAAGTCGAAACAAGAGTCTACAAGTTTAAGTACAACCGAGGCAGAGCTTAAAGCACTTGTTTCTACAGTTCAGAGTTGATGTGGATTGTCCATCCGCATTTAAGATCTTGGAGTGTTAACAAAGCCCTCGCACTTCTATTTTGTGATAATAAGGGTGCATTGTTACATGTCAAGGATTATCAATGGCGCTTTACAGATTAAACATCTTGACATTAAACTATGTTTTATAAGGGGAACAAATTGATAATGGTATGCTTTACATTATCCTACCGTTCTACCTCGATCAAGCAAATGGATGGCTTCACTTCAGTGGGATAGGTTCTATACGCATAAAATTCAAATTCCCGACGATAAAGTCAAAAAATACGTATTTTTAATAAAATATGTATTTAACGTATTAAAACCTCGCCGTCGGCGGAAAATTTTCGACGCCGAAAACAACGCGGAAAGCTGCGACGCCGAACGCCGTGACGCCGAAACAAAGGAAAACCAAGCAGACGTTAGAAAAAAAAATCCTTTCCCAGATCGCTGTGATGAAGTATTTTCACATATGATATTGTAAGAATTCGACGCCAAATTCAAAATTTTTTTTTTTAATTTTTTTTTTTTTGAATTTCAAGAGACGCTGACTTTTTCAGATCACAGACGCGAAAAATACTTTCGCAGACGCAAAGATGTAAGGTTTTTTTTTTTTTTTTTTTTTTGGGTTTTCACAGACGCTGAAAATTTCGCTTCACAGACGCTTTCACGCTTGTTTTCACAGACGCGCGAAAATATTCCGACGCCCTTTAAATTTTTTTGCCGTATTTTTTTGACGCTTTATACGAAAATATGTGCCGTGATCATACAATTCATAATGCATTCCGATAAAACGCATACCGTATTGAACCTATCCCCGCTTCACTAAACAACTTGTCGGGTCGCCAGCTTGCTCGTGATGAAGTAGATTCTGTGATATTATTCCCGCATCGTGGACTTCGGGAATAATGTGCTGTGGTGTCTGATATTGCCTCTTGAGCTCAAGGGGGATAGAGTTCTTTTTCATTTCTCAGCTTAGCTCACCTGTTTCTATTGTGTTTTTGACTTGCTGGTTGCCTTCTGGTGTGCCTTTTGCTAGTTTTTTTTTTTTTTTACAACGGGAGAGTGGGCGAATTTTTTTCCGCCCCCCTCTGGTTTGATCCGGCAATAAAATTGCTCATAGACTTTCTTCGGCTCCAGATTAGTGTTTTGAAGCCCTAGCTGCTGATGGCGGCTCTGATATGTAGCACTGGTTGCCTGGAGTAGGTTAGATTTCTTATCTGGTATCTTAGATTTAGGGCAGGGATTGTTAGGTAAAGGCTTCGATGTACATATGGTGCTGGCTCTGGTGGTCCGACCACCATATGATGGCTATGGCATGTGAAGTATGCTGGCTATGCTGGCTACGACATTTGAGTATGATGACTATGCTGCTCTTTAAATTTTCATAATGAACAAGAAGGACAGAAATGGGGAAATTTATGCTTAGAGGTAGGGTTTCCTTTCCATGGCAGAGGTATGAGGCAGAATCGATGGCAGAGGTATGTTTTCTTAGAATTGATGGCAGAGGTTTGGTTCTAAATAATTTTTGTTGAACGTTTCTTTGTTCCTTTGCATATAATGGTAATTGGCAGACGATGTCTGAAAGAGGTATGCTCGGAGAGGTATGGTTAAAAGTTAGAGGCAGCTAATAAGCCTATGGTGCAATCTGCTAATTTACTTGAATTTTTGAATTATTATTCTGAACTGAGCATGTTTTATTCTAAAAATTTAAGAATATCGTGATGGGCAGTCCTTTGCTTAGCGCTTCAGTTTTTATTAATTGCTAATACAATCACAAATGGCCATGGTTGTGTATACTTACCTTGTTCCTTCATCATGGTTAAATCATTTCAATAAACAGGCTGGAGTCCTTTGTGTTTCTTTATAGCTAATGTTTCTATTCAAGATGGCACACTTTTGTATGGATAAATATGGTGCCATTGCAGCTTCTATTATCTATCTTGAGAGACTGCTATACTGCAATGAATGTGGTTCTTATATTTTGTTTGCTTTCTTTAGATGGCAATTGTTTCATTGAGTCAGAAGAGTCTTCAAGATTCGAAGTGTTTTAAGGTAACATGAATTTTACAAAGTATCTTTATATTCATAAAAAGTGTGAAGTATACATCAACTTCTTGTTCTGATATTAGGTGGACAGAAATGCAGTACATCCAATGCTAAGGTTCAAAGTTGCATTGAAAGTGCAAGGATGCTGCTATTAAGAGTTAAGAAGCATGGTTTGTAGCATATATTATTTGGCCACTGCTGCAACGGATAAGGAAATATTGCCAGGCTTATCCTTTTTATATGTGCTTATCATAATGTAGGGTCAGAGGTTGAATCAAGGGAAGTTCATAAACCTAAATCAAGATATCCTTTTGTGGTTGTCCTGCATTGACACCTGTGGTTTCCTTGTGGTCTCTTGAAATGCTTTGATAGTGGTTGATATGTTAACACAGTGGTAAAGAAAGAGGTCAAAATAGCACATATTAAATTGTAATCACCATGAGATTTTGGACCTAACCTACATAATGGCCATTTCAAATAATTAATATGGTTTTTTAAAGAGAATCTTCAAATGGAAGTGTTGCATCGTTTAATATGCAACCTTGTTAAGACTTTTTTGCTCCGTGCTCATGTTTCCGTGGCATCTAATTGTACTTAAACAATTAGATGAGACATGTAAATTTTATACTTTTTATTTCTGATTAATAAACTTTTTGGCTTTCGTCCTTAAAGAAAAAAAAATAGATATATAATAAAGCAACATAGCATGGACATAACCAGATCGAGGGATAGAATGTAAGTAGGAGATGGATTAAATTATTATTTGTAGTGAATATAGAGGAGCAAGCCAGAAAACGATGTGTTTGAAGGATGTTTACATAACCAGATCGAGGAGATGGATTAAATTATTATTTGTAGTGAATATAGAGGAGCAAGCCAGAAAACGATGTGTTTGAAGGATGTTTACAGGAAGGTGGCATGCAAAAATTAAATCATTGTTATTGAGGTCGATATGCTAATTTACCTTGTTGTAAAGCTCTATTCTCTTTCAATTCATGTGATTAAATTTTATAATTAACCATATTTGTTTTCAGTAATTTAATGTTGCAATGTGTGGCCATGCATCTTTTGTGCAAGATAATGTTGATAGTAGTTCATGTTTGTTTGTTTGGCATCAAAGAATCAATAACGTGTCACTGCAAGATCAAGGCAACGTGTGAGATAGGCTATTAAATACAAGTCAATTATGTTCCTTTTCTTCATTGTTTTTGCCATGTTCCTTTTCTTAATTGTTTTTGCTTCATGAATTTGTTGAAAGATCTGGCTGAATGGTCTTCTGCCTAAACAGAACGAAAGAGAACTGCACGGATGCTAATAGGATGGCAAGGCTCCTGGTTGCTTTGGGCAATTAACGACTGCAGCCTTAAGTTGTCAGATCTAAATTATTCTTGCACAACTCATATACTGCTAAAATACATTAATCTGAAATTTCTAATGTTTTTACAATAGCCATGGCCACAAACCTCCACATTTTCTTTAATTTCTACTGCTATTTCGTTCAGAAATGCCACTTGTGCGTTTCTATGGTTGATTATTGCATACAACTTGGCCTGGATAGAATTCTCGCAAATGATTGACTACATTCAGCAATATCTCAAAATCTCTCTTACAACCACTTCACAGCTTCACTAAATATGCAACATGTTGGATGTCAATCCGGAATGGAAAACTGCTGTCTACTAAAGCTCAATGAAACAGAGTCATAACGACACTAGCAATTTTATCATAAAAGCTAGCAAAGACGATCAGAAAGTTGCCGGAACCTTCTCAACATCTTCGAGAAGAGTGAGTTTTGTAGGCTTGGCAAGGAAGTCTGTAAACTCTTGGAAGGGGGACCTTGAGAAACGTGTCTCTCGCCACAAATCCGGTGTCAAAAACCCATAAGTTTTCAGAAGGCATTCAAAAGTTGCCTGCAAAACAAATCAAACAACAAATTTAAGTCAAAGTTGGCTAAATGGCATCACACCATCTAACAAAAAGAAAAATTATAACAAAGAACATACCTTCACAAAGTTCCCAAGGGTTTTGGTAGATCCCCTTGATGAAGTAAAGACATCGTCAATACCAGCAAACTGGAGGACCTTCTTAGGAACACGGGCAGCAACAATGCCAGAACCTCTAGGAGCAGGAACAAGCCTAACAGTAACTGAACCACATTTACCAGTAACTTTGCAAGGCACAGTATGAGGCTTTCCAATTTTATTACCCCAATATCCCCCTCCTGACTGGAATAACAGAAAGCTTTGCAAGAATAATGGCACCTCTTATAGCAGTAGCAACTTCCTTACTACACTTAACACCGAGACCAACATGGCCATTGTTATCACCCACCACAACAAAGGCCTTGAATCTAGTACGCTGACCGGCACGGGTCTGTTTCTGGACAGGCATGATTTTCATAACTTCATCCTTGAGAGCAGGTCCTAGGAAAAACTCTACAATCTGGTGCTCCTTGATAGGCAAGGAGAAAAGATAAATCTGCTCAAGGGATCTGATCTTACCGTCCTTTACGAGACGACCTAACTTGGTAACAGGAACCCATTTCTCCTCTTCCTCCCGGCGTGGACGACGGCCCCGACCTCTATCACCACGACCCCGGCCTCTGTCTCCACGGCCGCGATCCCCTCGACCTCCGAAGCCTCGACCAAATCCTCCTCTGTCCGCCATAGCCGCTCAGACGGTTCTGCCGATCCGCTGCCCTAAAACCTTGATTAGGGTTTCCCACAGCTTTGACGATTGAAACCCTAAAATATATGGTTCTTAATTAGCTAGGGTTTTTTGTGAGGTTGAATCCCAGCCGTGGATCTGGGAGCATATTCTAAATATGATGCCAGATCAGCGGCCAGCATCTTTTTGCAGAAAAAATGTCCTGCCATTTCCTAAGGTCTCCATCGAATCCATGGTCACCCAAGAAAAAAGGTCCGCAGACCATGCATATGCTTGATAGCTCCGAAACGCCCCTCCCCTGTGCCGCAATGGTGACAACCATGAGGCATCCATCTGCTCCTGATCCATCAACAGCAGCAGCTCCGGGCCCGAGATTTCTGTGAGATACAAGAAAACAACAGGATCCTAATCGTACCAAGAAAACCCCAACCGGCCATCGAAGGCTCCACGCCGGGCCGAGGCGATCCGCCTTTCACGCCAGTTTATTTGTGTGATTTTGTGGGCGCCGCAGTACTCCACCTGCAGAGATGGTGTTAAAACTACAAGAGAGATGGCTGTTAGAAATGACCTACAGTAGAGAACCTGTTAGAAACGATGGCTGCCCCGTTTCCGCCCGCCAAGACCCGGCAAAAAATAGAGAACCCATGCTGGAAAAAGAAACTGGCCTGAAACACTATCCACGCCCTACAATTTAGGATGAAAACTTGCCAACCATGGCTACAACAAACTTGCAAACAGATCGAAATTAGAAATTAGACATCTAAATGCCAACAAGCTCCTCAAATTCCTTAAATTATACGGTTTCTACACCAGTCAAATCTTAGGCCAGACCACTGAATTCCAAATACAAAACTAAAAACGTGGAAGTTTATAACTATACAAGAAATTTATCGATAATACAAAACATCTTTATTACTATCCGATCATCATCATCATCATCATCATCATCATCATCATCATCATCATCATCATCATCATCATCATCATCATCATCATCATCATCATCATCATTATCATCATCATCATCATCATCCTCTTTATTATAAAGTTTTATAAAGTTTTAGTAATGGACCATGCTCTAACTTTGATTTCGCTAGGATTAGACGAAAGCATCTAATCTGCCTAAAAATTAACAAAACATAAGGTGCTTAGATCTTTTTTTGGCAACCATTGCAAAATGACATCGCTATGCCAACAGGAGGCTAGTGAACCATTTCCCCGCATCGCTCAAGCCACGCTTTAAATCCGCAGCTAGGCCCGCGCATTCATTAAAGTTGTGAAGCAAGCTCAAGAGGAGCCCTTTAACTAGAAAGGTAGCTTAACTTTAGAGAGGCAAAGGGCAACTCCGGGTTTCGAGAGCTTATATGAGGAAAATGATTTTGATAACTTTTTCTTCTATGTAAGGAGGATATCTAGCACAATAATGTGGGTTTTTTTTTTTGTGTTTTTGTAACGGCTTTCACAAGGTTTTCCCATGATTTCGATGTATTCAAATGGATGTATCTAATGCATATCCAGAGTGCACCATTTCTAAGCCATTGATTTTAGCCTTTTTTTCAACGGTCAACAACCAAATGGCTCACAACAAAACCCTTTTTTTGCGGCAGGGTGGTATAATGGGTACATGAAGGGCCATTGATTTTAGCCTTTTTTTTTCAATGGTCAACAACCAATGGCTCACAACAAAAGCCCTTTTTGTGTGTGTGGTAAATGGGCACATGAAGGGCTTGAAGGGCACATGTAAGTGCTTTCACCCAAGCAACACATTTCTAGCATAACTTTTGATCCGTAGCCTGCTTGAGATGATTTTTATTATGTTGGAAAGCTTTCTCCAAGATCTTTCCTGATAGTGTATGATATGAATATGTTTGGTTGTTATCTATGCTAAAACAGCAATTTTTTTCGGTCGGGTTTGGTAGGCTTTCACATCCTACCACCGATTAATACATGATCATTGCTTATTGATATTGTTTTTATGGCTCATTCGAATGAAGCTTGCAAAAAATTACCATGCATTTTTAGATTTTGAGGCAAGATTACAAATTCCAAGGCTTCTAGATCCCGTGCTAACAAGCGTAAAAGTTTCCCACTTTGGTTTCTCACCACAAGAATCCATGGAGGCCAAAGGTCAAGTTAAATTCCAAATTGAAAAATGTTTGTGTATGGGTGTTGCAAACTTTATGACTTTCGTAATAATGGGATCAATCGCCTATCTTTGTGGTAACTTTTACTTATGTTCTATTTGTTTTATTGTGATCAAATTCAAAAGCTATGTGTGGTGAAAGCCTCAAATGAATTCTAGTTTTTTTCCGGTTTGAATTTAAAATTTTTGTTTGTGCCTCTTTATTTTCTGGGCCCTTATACCGCCCCCATCGAAGCGTATCACAGTCCGAGGCAATCGTGGTTGTACAGAACAGTCGGGTTCCCCTCCAGTGCTAAGCCGGCAAGCTTGAGGCATCACGGGACCATCTCGCTGTAATCAGGCTCAAGAAGCAGCTTCTCCAATGGCGAGCGAATTTCCCTTTGGAAGTTCCTTTTGGGATTATGATTGCAGGGGAGCCCAAAAGGCCGATGACCAAATAAGAGGGGAGATACAAGCAACAACGCAAATGGTCACTTTAGATGGGGGCACCGCTTGATAAGGTCCACCAAAGAAGGGATGGAAGACATGGCGCAAGCACGGCCGACATGAAGGGGTTGTTCCAAAGCAGATTGTACAAGTCACAAGCATGGCTGGCCTGACAGATGCTAAGGAAAAGGATGTGAAGCTGGCATGGGGTGCTCCAATTCCTTGATGAAGCAAAGGCAGACAAAAGCAGAGATGCCGAAGATGCTCACATATAGAGAACCATATGGCCCACTTTACGCTAAGAGATGCAGACTCTCAATGGAGGTGCAACGAGTCCTGAGTGCACCATACCGCTCGCACTCCGAACCCCCATACCAGAGGCCGAGGTGACTCAGGAATCAGGCGTACTTCGTGAGGAGCAAGACATCCGCACGCCCGCCTTAACCTTATTGTGGATTGCCGAGGAGCAAGGCGAGGATTTGCCGTAAGCTTACCACCCGGTACTTGCAAAGCTCCAATTACATTATTATTTGGTTATCAAGAGTCCAATCAGGCCTGAGGACCGAGCATGAGACCCTGGCTAGTTAAGTTTGCGCCTTGGATTGGAAGGCAAAATTTTTGTTGCTGCAACGCACCCACCGCTTGGAAAGGTACGGCCCATATACCGTGGATAGGTTCAATGACAGACGCTTTTATACCTAATACGATGAATTGTATGATACCACATATTTGCCGATAAAAACGAAAAATACCAAAAAAAATTCCTGCTACGAAAGATTTTCACGCACGCTAAAAACAACGCGAAAGCCGCGACGCTAAAATTTTTCGCCAGACGCCAAATGCTGAAAACCGCCAGACGCAAACGCAAGTTTCACAGAGCGCTGAACCTTCAGATCATGCACGCATACCTAAAGCATTTTCGCACGCACGCAGCATGTAAGGTTTCGTGACACGCGATTTTTTTTTTTTTGAATTTCAAGGTGACGCGGCCATTAATCGCATTCGCAATGCTATCGCTTTGTTTTCACAGACGCTAATTTTTTTTTCCACGCATGAGGTTTAAATACGCTAAATACGTATTTTATTAAAAATACGCATTTTTTTACTTTTACGCCGAATTTGAATTTTATACGCATGTAACCTATCCCCGCCATATACCCTCGATCCGATCTCACGCCATCGCAACAACTTAGGAAAGAAGCCAAGAGTTGGTCAAGATAAGAGAGATTCGGCGTCGGAGGGGCCAGGGTTTGGTTAATGGCAAGATGAAGGTATATGTGCCTCCTCGCCGCATGGGGCGATGAGGCAAAGACTTTACCTAACAACAAGGCCGGGGCAGAGTACCCTGGGGCATCGCCGTGCAAAGCTGTGGAGAGGGCTAATTGAGGCCTTCCACAAACCGCAAAGACATCCATCGTGGTCCCGTGAGCAGTCGCCCGAAAGTTATTCCAACCACGCTAGCCAGCCCTCGCACTCGGGATGGGTCCACGTACCGCAAAAGATAGGGAAAGTGTTCGCATTGTTTCCTCGAATTGTGGGGGCTTCCCGTGGCGTATGGGCGGGCTTGAATGGGATCGCGATGACATGGACATCGCCTTCCCGCAGGAGACATGGGAGTATGAAGGCATCGATTGCCGATATCTCGAGGATATCAAAGATTTCTCACTTGCAATGAGCGCCATGGCGCACGCTGCACGGGGGAGTGGCTTGCTACTTTAGGGACGCCTTAGCATGCAAGATCACACTTCGTAAGTCCGATGCATTTAACCGCTACATGTGGGTAATGGTATTAGAGCCCGTCATGTCCCATTGTTTCTTTGCTAGTCGCTACATTCCCCATGCAAGCTCTAAGTTCTACCGTGATACATGATGCGATACAAATGTCCGTGATGCCGTGATAGGGAATCAGATGATGACATAGACCGCTATAGACTGGCAGGACATGTGTTTTTGCTTGAGATTTCAATGCTCAGACGGCCAAGTAGCTTGGCAAATGCAGGATCTTCCAAGGTGACGATAATGCCGATCCGCTTTGGTTTGAGACAAACCGGCTATTCAAAGATACACCAGACTCCCGTGATATAGTGGCTAGACCATTTGGCGTGCAAATGGGTCCACCGCCGTGTTTTGACATGGTAATTTGTAATGGTATGCAGCGATGGCACACTCGTGGGTGTTACTTGCGTGGAGTGATAGGCGTGGATGGGGAGCTAGTGTGTTGATTACCTTCTCGCTCGCAGCGCAAGACTTGACATGGTTACACACTTCCATTGGCACAAGCAATGTGGGATGAGGAGGCTTTGTTAGATCACTACCCGCTTTATGTCACGCCGAATTGGGAGCACTCAATAGTGGAGACACCGCAAAGGGGGCGTGGAGGGTTACCATACATCCCACGCCATCGTAAGGTGACAAGATGAATCGCAGCAGAGTTGCTGTGGGTTTGATAGCTTCTACACACCGCAAGACAGTGTGCATGGTCGGTGAGGGCGCCGCATGCGTACCGCCGAGGCTTCCTTTGCAAAGGAAGGGCCCTCCAAGGAGGGACACCGCCGCATTTTCCTGCGAGAACCATGGGTTTGATGTCGATTGCAAGGCTCTAAAGAGCCACCGCGCTTGGTCATAGATCCACGCTATGCCTCGTGCCCCTCGCAAGACTATAAGCTCTTCCTAAAAAAGCCAAGAAGGGGAGATACATGGTAAAACACAGAGCTCTGCTTGACATGCTTCATGGCGTAGCCAAAATCTTTTGGCGAAGGTGTTATACAAGAAGCGCCAGTGGTCGGTAATGTAAGGTGGAGCAATGGATGCACCGCTATGGAGTTATATGACCCCCCCGTGAGCTAATGCCGGTCCCGGACCGTAGGAGAGGTGCCGCACCACGCCGGGAGGATGTCCAGAAGGTCTCGTGCATCCGGCGTAATGGCAAGGCAAAGGATTTACAAAATGCCGCAGCCGAGCCGCTGAAATGGGTGGCCCATCCAGGTAGGGCCCCGACGGATCATTAACCGTGCTCGAGCAGGGGCTCCCTGTGAGGGATGGTTAGTAAGGTTGTTCCCTGCTCATAAAGCCGGTAATACTTGGATGAGCCGGGCTGAATTACCGGATGATTATGGTAAGCTCGGCCGCTTTGCAAAGCCCCGGCAAAGGGTGGTGGAGAAGAAACTTTACTAAGGGGCCGAGGAGGCGTGGGTGCGTGCAATGTCCGTGCTTTTGCCCAAATTACTCCACGATCGGACCCATTAGGGCGGATTTGGGGTCCTAAAATAGCCCATATCTTGGGTTAAAGATTTCCACGCCGATTCGCCAGACCAATCGTTTGGCGCCTTTTTACGAAAAGTCGCGATTACTTGGCGGTGTAGAAGGATGAGCAGGCTTACTTGGCATCCACATGGCGATTTTCATAGGGATGCCTCAAGGCTTTTATTGCAAACCATTTTAATGGCTCAGATTTTTCTGAGTCGCCACGCTTCCCAAAATAATGGTGACTTTGACCGCCCACCGGCCACCACCAACTCCCTTTGTCAAATTTTGGTGCCAAACTTCAGATCGGCACCCTACCAGCTTCTACGCATCCTCCTCCACCTCACTCCTCATCCGCAATCCATGTCTCCTGTAATTTCTCGTGTTCTTGCCCCATTTACGTAACTCCCAAGGTCAAGAAGTGGGAGGTTTTGTCTCAATAGGTTCAGGTGAGTATGCCGCCATCAACCAGGGCTGCATAGAGTTAAGCCATTAAAGGCGATCGACGCGGCGATACATTGATAGGTAGGATAAAAGAGTTCAAGTTGAATTTAGCGGCCGAAAAGTGGAAAGTATAACAATAATGACATGCATATACCCCTTCCGATATGGCCAAAGAGCTAATCTCCACCAAAAAAAATTTCCCCAAAATTGCCCGCAAAATGGTAACCACCTTAATCGGATCACACGACGCAGCTTATCTGTCACCTACTTAACCGCGAGATAGTTTCGCGATCGCAGTGATCTCCTTTATCTTTTCATTTCTTTTCGCTGACACGTGTTTACAAACAAATTTATTAAAGTGTGTTTATGTTTATCGACGCCGGGATGTCATTCCTACCGAAAGTATTAGTAGTGTACTTGTCGTGGTATCACATAGACATCGGAATTGTCCTTTTCAAGGTATGGATGCCGTGACCTTATGGGTATAGGCATCCGGTTTTACGGACATGATTATAACGTAAAGGTCGTGAAACCGAGCTTGAGGCCTATTGAATTGCCCCTTTAAGTGAACTTTGTAAACAAATTAATGAGAACAATGTAATTGCAATGAAGAAATGCATGGCCGACGAGGTGCAAGCGGAATGTCCGAAAACGAGGCGTGAGGATGAGTTTCAAAAATCTTCACACCATTTGAGGTATTTGCTAACATATTCCGATGGCGCAGAAGTTCAAAAGCTCAAGACATATACGCGCTTTCCCCCCGCCGATTTTGTGGATGGCTTATTTTTGGTTCCGACTGATGTTCGATTCCACGAATCATCCGTCAACTAATGTAGGTCCGCTGTAGTTAAGTCCTCCTTTAAGTTCAGATACTTTCTTCCAAAACAATATTTATACATGTTAATTGTCAACTAGAACGAAGGAAAACAAAAAGAGAGGTCTGCAATAACTTTTTGGGAGCCGCTTTGAGGACCATAAATGCATAATTCGGCGGTGGATATTCGAGTATGGAGAGGGGAGGAAGTCATTTATACAAGCACCATGGAAAGCGAATGGCCATTATCGTAGCTAAGAGTGCTAATGGAGACAGAGGAGATTGGTCAAGACTTCCATTATTTCATTGATGGCATTAGGGTTGGTTACAAAAAGAGGGAAATGTAAAGTTTAGTGAGTTCGCGATCAACAAGAAATTGTCTATCGCCCAGCTTTGAATCTCGGTTTTTTATTTGTGTTTTTGTCCGATGTTTTTTAGGGTTCCGATTTTGTCCGATATTTTTAGGGTTCCGTATAATTATTTAAAAAATGTCTCATATTTTACTTTAACTTCTGTTTTTACTTATTTATCTCTTGCCAGTTGTCTATTTTTGTCAGTATAAAAGCGCCATCCACCGAGAAGCATGGCAAGAACTAAGCAAACCGCAAGGATCCATCCGGGGTGTAAGGCCAGTGATTACATTAGTCCGCCTTCTTCATCCGAATCAAGTCTCCGATAGAGATTCTCCTCCTCCCATGCCTAATGTAAGACCCGGAAAAGAACCGCATGATGCATCACGGGAGAAGCAACGAGTAAGTAGGAGGTGCACCTGCCTCGAGACGAGGATGAAAATGTGAGAGACCGGGAGCGTAATATGACGCCGATTAATTATTGGGCAGCCGCCTGCTTGCTTTTTCCCGCCCCTCCCGGTGGAGGCCAGAACCTTCAAATCAAAGGAGGAGGCCCAACGCCAGAAAGGGGAAGGCGACTGTGGGGTGAGGAGACGGTCAAGAGTCGGGCCGAGGAACAAACCGCAAATGCCGGGTGAGGAGACGGCCGAAGAGCTCACCGAGCAACATGCTCCAAATGCCGGGGTGGGTGAGGGTAGTGGCCTGGGGTTTAAGACGGAGCCGGTATCCAAAGAGTTCATGAGATTAAGAAGTATCGTAGAGCAATCCGAGATGGTCATTCCGCCTCCCATTTGCCGTGCTCGTGGAAGAGATTCTCGCAAGAGTGTGGTGCGATACATCATACCAGCCATGTAATTCAAGCAACTACCTTAAATGCTCTTCAAATGGCTTCGGAAGCGCTTGGTGCTCTGGGCTCTGTTCGAGGACTCGCAGCCTTGCAAAGAATACATGCCAAGCGGGTGATCACATGCCCAAGGACATGCGCCTCGCCTTACGATAAGGGATCCCGAAAGTACTATGGTCAAAATTTTATGGTCAATACAACAAGAAGAAAGACCCCCAAAAAAGGCCGGAAGTGCCTTTTGTGTTTTTTTTCATATGTATAATATTCTTTTAATGTAATGGCTTTATGTTTAATCTCTTAGTCCATTTCTTTCTTAGAAGCCTAGCTTCTCGTGAGACTTTGTATTTTTTTTTTTTTTTTAATGTTATAATGTGAGGATCACACGACGCCAAAAGAAGCATTGTGCTTTTTGTTGCACATAGTAGTCTTCGCGCCGGTGATCCAACCCTAACCCTAACCCTAACCCTAACCCTAACCCTAAAATGTACCTTTACAAATCTCCCCACAACGGCCGTGTCCCCTTTCATAATCGATAAACGGCTACTTGAGTTCAAAAGTGACAGCCTACCGCCCTAAACATCTTCTTGTTTTCGCCGCTTGTTTCGCCATGGATTGTTATGTGAAGTTCCCGAATGGTATGCATCCGCCTCATGACAACGAGGAAGTTGCGCCGACCGCGATTTATCCGCTCTATTGCAAGGAGTTGGACATCATGGCAAACAAGAGCGAGCTTGATGCTATCGCGAGGTTGCCTTAGCTTTCACCCTGACCGCTTGGTCTCAAGCCACGCCCTTTGCAGATGTCCCCTGCTCGTGGATTCCAAAACCAGCTCTAGAGGAGGCGGCTTCCCATTTGCAAACAAATAAGATGTTTTTCAAGAATGTCACGCAATGGCCCTCCCCGGCCGCCCTTGTACTTAAGAAGGTATCTTATTTCTTTTGCCGCTTGCATTTGCTAGTTATTGCATTCTCGCTTCGCCAAACCAAGATACACCGGAAACAATGAAATCTTTAAGCCAAGGGGGGCAATTTATGTGTGATGATGCCGACTATGACGAGAAATGGAGATAGATCTACAAGAAGAAGAGCAAGAATGTAGGAGTTTTAGCTTCGACGACCGCCTTGGGTGAACCAGAGGAGGGAGATGATTCAAGGTGATGAGGATGGGGATGAGGATGAAAAGAAGTTGTCCGACATAACGCCAATTTTAGTGGAAGGCAAAGAATACCTATTGCTAAGGATATACCGAGGAACCCGCCTTTGTTACTTAATGTGTGCTAGGAAGACGAGCTTATCAAGACTTTGGCCGAATGGGTAAACCTAGGCCTAGATTTTGAAGAGGATTTGGACAAAGAGATGTTTGAAGTGTCTAATTATACCGGCAATGCTATAAAGCTTAAAGAAGCCTATGAGAGGTCGGAGTCTCGATTTGCTCAAGATGAGGCTAATCTACCAACGGAAGAAGAATTCCAAATTGCCTCCGCAAAGCCGCCAACAGATCTATGTGTTTGGCAGCCCTTTCACCAATCATGCAAAGATAAGCCCCATAGATGAGGAGAAATGTGAAGAAGATAAGCTTGAGGGTTCTTATTTGTGGGAAGTAGATGATTTTTCTTGCCGACATGCACGCTGGGGACAGAAAGATTGAAGGACTCTACATTGTTACGATATATCTCAAGATTCGCTAATGGGGAGATAATCGCCTTCAGCAGTAACTTTCACCAAAAGGTGCAGTAGTTTGTCTATTACATCCGCATTATGCATGTTCGGGAACCATTCCCAATTGGCATCAAACACCTAAAGGGTGATAGCAATTCTACGGATGTTGTGCTACAATATTTTGACGACTAAGCCGGGTCTCAAGGGCGAGCAATATGTTAAATTTTTAGTCACCGGCTTGACTCACCCAAGGTTGGAAGTCAATCGATAACATGGAAGTCATTGCCTTGTTGGATCAAGGCATACAGGGATTGAAAGAGCATGAAATTGACGACGGCTAAGCTTGAAAAATTGGAAGTTATATATTTTCCAACTTGTATCGGTAAAATTATTTATGTACGATTGTCCTTCCGAAATTCCTAATAAAAATTATTTTATTTGTATTTATTCACATCACGCTAAATACATCACCGATTTTCATTATATCTAGGTTTTCGCCTAGATATTTATCTCAAGAAATGAAATATTATTGAAAAAAAACAATTAATTTATTTATTCCTCACACGACGCGAGAAGCAACTCGTGGTGACTCATGTTATAAATAGAAGACCGATGTCCACTCGACCTCCGACCGCCTCCGCCTTTCCGCCATCTTCTACTTCCCGGCCCGCCTTTCCACCTTCTCGCCCGATGGCATCATCATCTTCCTCAGCAAGCGACCACGCCAAGATAGCACTCCCCAGCCCCCGTAGTCGCTTCGTGGACATCACCCTTGCAAAGGGTGATGAAGAGATTCAAGGAGATCCATGATGAAAACAACCGCCCCGTCGCCGAGAATATGGAGGCGGCCAATGATTAGCCTTCACGAGGGAGCCCAGCACGAGCGAGACATTGAGCTCGCGGAAACATTCGCCATGTACCAAGAGGCGACGAGTCACAGGTTTAGGCAGCTTGAAACCGCCATGATTTCGCAGCAGCCTTAGAAGATATGGAGAAGAAGCCCGAGTCATGAGGATGAGAACGCAGCCTTACGGCCACCGCAGATATGAAAATCAGCTAGAGGATCATGAAGATCCCTAGCCGCTGTATCTATCTATTTTTTGCTTCAAAGAAAAGTTTTCTATTTTTTGCTTCTATCTATCCTCTTGTTCCAATGTATGTTCTGTTTATTAAAGATCACACGACGCCCTAAATGCCTTGCTTGCAATTAGGTAGCAATCAATGGATTTCAAGGCGCGGATCTCCATGCCGCTCTATTTTGCTTCAATGAGAAGTTCTATCTTTAGTTATGTATCAAGAAATTACTTATGTATAGATTGTATCACCGGAATTATCAATAAAAATTATCACACGAAGCCCTCGAAGAAAAAGACGGAGAAGAAGTAACGGTCCTTTTTTCCTCACACGACGCGAAGTAACGGCCCATTTTCCCGACCGACGATCCTTCGGCCGTGGTGACTCAAGCTACTACGAAATCCCCGCTATAAATAGAAGACCTTCTATCTTGCCTTCGACCGACGATCCTTTTCCGCTTCCGCTTCGGCCATCTTTCTCCGCCTTCCCGCCTTTCTCTCCTCCGGATGGCATCTTCATCCTCCTCCAGTTTACCGCTACCAGTGAGCCGCCGCGACATCACCCTTGCAGTGGGTGATGAAGAGATTCAAGGAGGTTCACGACGAAAATGTACGCCTCGCCGGTAGAAGATCGAGGCGGTTGACGTTAGAATTCACGAGGGGTCGCCGCATGAGCGAGACCTTGAGCTCACAAGAACATTAACCAGTACCGAGGGCCAATAGTCAGAGGGTCGAGGCGCTTTAATCGCACACAATATTTCGCAGCGCTAGAAGATATGGAGAAGAAGCTTCGAGCCGCATGAGGATGAGAACGCAGCTTTTATTTGCCACCTACGATCATGAAGATCCCTAGCCATTGTATATATATTTTTTGTTTCAAAGAAAAGTTTTCTATTTCTTGCTTCTATCCGCTCTCTTGTTTTGTTTTATTAAAGATCACACGACGCCAAATGCCATGCTTGCAATTAGATAGCAATCAATGGATTTCGCGTCAGATGATCTCCACAACGCACACCTCGTTGTATGTATAAATTCCTAATTTATTAATGGAAAACTATATGTAACACAAATATCTAGCTAGATTATGTGATAACTTGCGCGTAAATGCGAATTAGTCATATCTAGGATTGGCATGTGGATGACAACGCCTATTCACATACGTGGCATGTGGATGACAACGCCATGCCAAGGACGGGCATGCGCCGCCACAATAACACTTTTCTTTGTAATGGCCTGCATACAAGACGGGCTTAGGATATGACGGATCCCATGATGCTAACATAGGCTACCGCTGCCTAATTGCATGCTATAATTTCGCCCAGGATTATTACACAACTTTATTTCCAGACTGCAACCGTGAGATTCCAACGCATTCTAGTTTCTATATAAAACGCCTGAGGCCTTTGTCTTCTCCTATCCGCCATCTCCTGTTCTACCACACATCCGCCCCCCACCCATCTCTCCTATTCTCCCATCACTTTCAATGGCCTCCCAGCCCGGGCCCATCCCTCGCCGAGATCTTGTCTCAAGTTTTGTCAAGGAAATTAAGAACATTCGTGGCCGGGAGGAACGGATCCGCCTTCAAAAGAAAAGAATGATGAAGACGTCGCCAAGTCTGGTTGCGGCAGAGGACAAGGCCGCCTTCTATAGGGAGGTGATTTTAGTGCGCGACAATCAGCGGTTGCCTTAGACCGCGAATTGCGCCACGAGATATAACCTCCAAGAGAGGCTTAGGGGCCGCAATCGGCGGGAGAGGCTGCCCAGCTCAACTCGGATGAGCGGGAAGATAAGGTTGCGGAATATGAGAACGCGGTTGCGGGCATGCAATCATGTTGAGGAGCAGAAAAAATTATCACCGCCTCCGAGAAGAGCTTGCCCGGGCCGATCATAGGCATCTGCCCTCCTAGAGGGGCCCGCTTTTTTTTTGTTTGTAATGGTTTTATTTCTCAATGGGAAAAGTTTTGACAAATGTGCCAATATTACATTTCCTATTTTAATTTTCAATATCCGTAGAGAAATGATAAGACAGATCACACGGGCTTAAACCCTTCATAGGGTTTTAAAGCTCGTGGTGCAGATTTCGGTGGTGTGATACAAACAGAGTTAGAATAGTTATTAATGTTCCAAATGGACAAGACATTACATTAATGTGTTCTAGCTTTAACAACCGAATGAACTGGCCGGACACGCTAATGCGACAGCAGCGACCGCGGTTTAATATGTTCAAGCGCCAATATGTATAAATTGAGGTCCTTGCATTGTGCTCCTTCCACGGGTAGGAGTCTTTTGCTCCTCACTTTATAATCTTAACGCCCCTCCCATTTGTCATCTATGGCCTCCACATCCTCAACCACCGAAGGGAAAACATAAGAGGATAGGGAGCTCCTTCCATACATAGTGTTGGATGTTCCTAAATGAAGAGGTTGAAGGAGCAAGATGATCTTCTAAAAGGAAAACGCCAAGCAAATTCAAACAAAGAAGAAGAGAATGAATTCAACCTTCTCATGCTTTGTAGAGCCGAGAGGCAAATCAA
Organism: Isoetes taiwanensis; assembly: GCA_021234155.1. Lineage (NCBI taxonomy): Eukaryota > Viridiplantae > Streptophyta > Lycopodiopsida > Isoetales > Isoetaceae > Isoetes > Isoetes taiwanensis. The sequence continues at coordinate 1,132 of JAJEKV010001051.1, read as the reverse complement.
AGTGTTGAATAGAAGGTTGGACGAGATGACATACCCCAACAACCGACTGAGGTGGTTGGCGATCGCAACGAGGTTGCTAATTCAGTAAAGAACACGCTTGTGCCATTGGGACAAGAGCCGACATGTACAAAGAGATGGTGACAGATTGAGGAACGCTTGATAGGGTGATTGCTCGCTTGAGGAGAAGAGATGAAGACGAAGACTATCTAGGACGGAGCCGATGATGATGATGAAGATAATGAAGAAGAGCTCGCAACCGAGCAACAATGAGTCGTTGTATTTTGTTTTTCAATGTAACATCTTTCACAACTTTAATCAAAAGTAACCTTTTTATTATAATATCTTGTAAAGCTTCACACGACGCGAAGCCACATAAATGAAGTAATAGCGAATCCCCACTGTTCGCGCCGTATGATACAAATAAGATCACACGACGCGAAGCTACAAAGCAGTAAACAAGGTTGGAGGCAGCACTTCGCGTCGTGTGAACATGCTACACATTACAAGTATACTTTTACCGATTTTTTGTCTCTTAGATTCCACTGTTGCGATGCTAGTGGGGCCCTAGAATTTTGCCAAGCAACTTTCCGTTTCTCTTCAGCATTATGCCAATGGTGTTTTACGACTTCCGGTTGCTCCTTAAAAGCCGGTCTCTTTGTCGACTTAGCCATCGCCTTCATAAAACCACCTGCCATCCTGCCTTAGAGGGTTGGTTCCCATTTCACCCCCTCTTTGGAGTGTTACGATGAAAGGCTATTTTTAGCTTGTTTATGCTTAATTTCTCCATGCCTTGTGCACTCCACAATCGCTAGGCCCATACTTCCTAAAAACTAAGGTGTATGAGCCCAAAAGATGTGCAAAAGTAGTGCGTGACTTCACTTTCTCCCCACGCGCCTATGAAAGCTTTAAAAATTTGTTATTCGGGCTTGCACGAATATTTTCGCATCTTCTTGGAGGTCCATTCTCCTCCGAATGTATGGGAACAATCTGCATAATGCATCCTATGCTTTTTCCTCAATGCCGAATGAACGCTTATCAGGCGGGTCTCGCCCGCAGACACCAAATAATTTCCAAATTCATAGACCTTTTCTCCCATCCGGGTTTCCTGCAGCCTCCATGATTCTTTATAGCG
>JAJEKV010001050.1:0-36220 GCA_021234155.1 Isoetes taiwanensis | reverse complement strand
GAAACCCAACTAACCCACTTCAAACGAGCCTTGACCGCTTTATCGCCTAACAAAACCGTATCCTGCATTAGAGAATTAATCCTTAGTTCCTTTGAGATCCGGTGCCGCTTTCAAATAGGATGGTCGGTCAGTCGAGCCCTCAAGGTATTTGCCAATTAGATAGTTCAACCCTATTTTAGGCAATTGAACCGTAAGAGGTTTTAGCCTATTAGATCGTGTCTGTTCCCAGAACTCCAGATATGATACTAATCCAAAGAACCTAACTCTATGATATTACAGGTTAGCCTTTGTTCTTAGTTCTTCCGCGGATGTATATGTATTTACGTATCCTCGCGGAACCCTTTGTATTGAAGGTAGAGACCTAAAGCCTGGTAGTAGATGCCCTGTGACTTCAGCCCCCAGCACAACTATACGCGCTCGCCAGCATTAACAGCCACCGTTGTGGTTCTGGCTTCCACCTGGCTGATATAAGTGGTCGTCCGTTTCTCTCGATATTCACCGGAGTAATCGCTAATTGTTTTAATACCGTGAACGCACTCGAAAAGAGTCTGATTAATCTCAGATATGGTTGTAATCGCATAATTCGGTTTTCACCAGGTCCCGTGGCGCAGCGGGTTGTGGCCGTAGTCAGGGTTCCGGACCTCGATCGGTAGTTCCTCTGGCGGAAGTCGGTACCTGATGCTGGTGTTCCCCGAAGTTCCGCCTACGGTATTGATCATCCGTGGAGAGAAACCTTCCAATTACTTCTATCTGCCTGATGGGGAATCGTTATAGCCCTTTGGCTATGATCCCGGCATACGTCCAACCCCGTTCTTCAACCTATTCGTGCGAAGCGTACGCAGGAGGGGCGGATGGGAAAGGATGACCCTGCCATAAACAAACTATTGCCATGAATTCCGTCTGCAATGAACTCGAGACCTGCCGTCACCATCCCTTGAGTCCGGTTCTGGGCAGGATTCCCATGATGTGCCGATCTTTGGTCTGGCGCAGACATGCGGAGTGTCATCCTTCCGATGGTCATACGATATTGATGTATGTGCTAATCGACATGTATGTTTACGCCTGCTAGCCTAGGGTAGGCCCCGAGGAGATTTGGTGCAATGACCCTTTCCACTCTTCCCACCCGAACCCGGCTGCGTTGTTATGTGGAGGGCCCCCGTGATTAGCATGGAGCTGGTATGGGGATGAATTCCGCTTGTATACGGTGAGGGTAACGTGATACGAAAGTAGGGGACGCCATTAAAGGGTATCGTGAGCTATGTTCTTGGAGACCAAGAGCAAAGCACCCGCCATGTTCCCAAGAGTACTAACTTGATAGGATCCTCGAACCCCTAAAAATCTGAAATTTTTTTCTCATTTTTGTAGTTCATGCTAAGCTAGTAATGCTTAAAAATGAATAGAAACGTGAAAAGACTCAAAATTGATGAGCCAACAAACCAAAGGGTGGTCTCACACGCCGCTGCCAGATGTGTTTCTAGATTCTAGAATCTGCCGTGCTTAACGTATGGCGACATCTAAATTTTGACACACAAAAAAGTTGTAAATTACAAGAAAATATCTTTGATAATTTAAAATTGCTTAAGAATTAGTAGATTTAGCATGTTACATGTTAATTTATTAGTGGGTTTTGACCATGTCTCACACGCCGCCAGTGACAGTTTCTAGATTCTAGAATCGGTCAAGAACGGTGAGACCTTTTGCTTAATTAAGGTTTTAGATGCCTTAGACAACCCAAAAAGGTAGTTTAAAAGCTGACCAAAAATCGCCCTATAAATAGAATCGCCCCATTTTTTTCCCGCTTCTTCCTAGAACTTCGCCATTGTCAAGGCGCATCTTCCGGGCGAAGGCCCAATCGGACGAACCAAAATGATGGCCCGCGACGGGCGGCATCGCGAAGCCGCCGGTTTTATAGTCCAGCCGCCACGCCCGCCTTGTTCATAGGATGCTTTGGAACGCTTTCCCTCCTCGCATCGACCTGATCTTCGCCGAAGGAGGAATCGTGGCCGACAGAGCCAACCATACGTAGGATCTTGAGGACGACGACAAAATATGAGCGTAGACCTCACGAAATTGAACGGGCAGAGGCGTAAAGCTTGCCACGGAGCAACACCAAGGGGACGCAACCCACGAGGAGCAGAGGGGAAATCGGTGTGAACCCCCAATCATAGGCCAACAACAACCCCAGATGAGATCCACCCGCAAGAGGAGCAGGTACGAGGAGCAGCAGCTTCGCCGAACTCACCCCCCGAGGAAGAGGTCGGACGGGGCACGCTTCGCCCACAAGTACAAGTCAAGGGAGCCGAGCGTAGGATCGGCGGATCAGGGAAGACACCGGGACCTAAGAAGAGGAGGGCCAAGGCCATCAAGGCGGCAAGAGGAAGCTCGTGAAGGTTGGGAAGAGAGTCAAGGTCCGGCCATCAACGAAAGCCGCCGCGAGGGGAGACCCCACCACTCACCGACGCATTCTGATCAAGACTACGGTTTCCGCCACGGGCGAAGCTCTTCAAAGCCCCCTTGTTGAGGAAGAGGTGCACGGTGCTGCACGCCCAAGAGCAGAGGAGGTCGCAGTGGCGAAGCCCCCACCATTTCCGACGCGGATAGGGTCAAGGCCCCACGCCGCTGAAGCCTACGCGGATAGACCCCTTTAAAGGTCTATGAGAAGAGAATGAGGGAGCACAACGCATATAAGGAATGGGAGGCCTACAACACCTATTACCAGGAGCACCGGTGAGAACGATCGGGGCTGCACCGGTTTAAGAGCCGACACTAAAGCCCCTCCACCAAAAACCCAAGGCCCCAATGGCAGCACCCGAAGAAGAGGAGCAAGAAGAAACAGAGGGAAGACAGTGGCACTCAAGGAGATCCGCCAAGCCACTTCCGCAGTGTTACTGCCCCGATTCCCCGCGGCGCCCGCTCCAAATACCCGGGTCCGCTGGTCATCCAAGAATACAACACTACATGCTGCGGATGTAATTTGAGATGTTGCCGGAGCTTTGCAAGAGGCGCCGAAGCCCACTTGGTGAAACATTTTGAAGATTCAACGGCTTTAAAAAGGCACGCAAAGAGGGTTACCCTCATGAGGTGATATGTATCTTGCCGCATACCATCAAGGGAGAACGCCTCTTGAACCTTGTAAATGAACGAAAATTTTTGTTAATATAAAGAAAATTTTGGCGAAATAAAAGTGTCCAAACCAGTTTAGATAGGTCAAGATATCGACCCCTAGCCTTCGCTTTTAATTAAATTGGAGTTTGAGCAAAATTGAGACGATGTCTCACACGCCGTATACAGACGTATTTCCTACATTTTAGAAATCTGGCCATGCGCTAACGTAGAGACCATGCCCAAAAATGCCCAAACAGCTCCAAATCGACTAAGTAAGGGGTCAATTCTGCCTAACTCGATGAGATTAGTAGAATTACAGCCTTAGATCACCTAAATTGAGTAATCCTAGCCCAATTAGGGACCCATGTCTCACACGCCCGCATGACAGATTTCTACATTTTAGAATCGGCCGGCGAACGATGAGACCCCTCGCACTCTTTCTTCACCTAATGATCTCCAAATTGCACAATAGGTTCAAGAGGCTCTCCTTAGCATGCTCAAACTCCAAATAAGTCTTCAAACTTGCAGCTTGCATCCCTTAATAGATCGAATCACCTAATCTCGCAAGAAAAATCTAGGTCATCCAAAAATTAGGGTTCCTTCCCCTTTCTATAAATAAGTCCCCCATTTCTCAATTGGCACCCCGCAAATTTGCTCCCCACCGCTAGGGCGATCTTTCACCCCCGGGAGGCGCTTCACAAGATCCGCTTGATACCCTTCCTTGCTAGATCAATGGCCACCGCCAGATTTCGACGATGGTACAAAATACCACGCTGCCTATTATCGGTGCGCGTCAATGACATCTTCCAAGTCTTTGTGAAAGAAATTGACATCCGTTACTTCGAACGCAACCCCCAAAGATATAGGCAGTGCTAGCGAATTTCAGGCTAGGGTAGGACCCTCCCTTGTCCAAGTCCCCCTTGCATAGGATACTTCGCTCCTCCTTCGCCCCTTCAAGCAGTACTTTGGCGATGTCCCCAACATCGCCAAGTACTTGACTAATAAGGCCAGAGGTTACCCCGGATATATGGTCCCGACAAATTAACAGACTGTTATCTTCGCCAGAAATCACGGGCCTCTAGCTATCTTCTCTTATCCCAATCACAACAGAACCCGCGATGGGGGCAATATCTATCCCTCCCAGCGGAGGTAGACCCCATAGCCGAAAGCGAAGGAAGGGCAAATGCTGCCGCAAGATCAACAAGAACAGAAGCAAGAGAAGACGGCGAAGAGCTCTGACGACGGCGATACACTCGAGCCTCGACGGACGTAAGAATCCACCAAGGAGAGCAGGAGCTGATCAACTTCGAAGCAGAGAAGAGCAGGCATCGAAGTTGTTCCTTAATTGGCTAGGCATCACAAGCCTAGCCCCTATCATCGACGGAGAGGAGTATCTACTCCTCACCGACATCCGAACCTCCCCGGAATGTGGGAGAGGGAGCTCTGATTGGACGAATCCACTCCACCGCCACCGCAGCAGGGACGTGACTGACGACTTCATCGCCCTGGGGAGCACCGACCCGCCCAAGTGAGGGGAGTCCGGACACCTACACTGTGGGGACGCACTCCTCCCGACATCCGTGCTTATAGCAAAGATCGTGCAATTGATGGACGAGCCGGAGCTGCCAACGAGGAGGAGTTCCTCGCCTCCAAGAGCGTATGGGGATCCGGGAAGACCACGAAGTATCCAATGTCGTCCTCCAATATCAACCTGCTAAAGGAGAAGGAATCGACCTCGTGAGGCTCGACCGCGACAATTGAAGACTGGCTGTGGAGCTCATCGGCAGAGGTCGACGAGCACGGGGCCACGTAGCCGGAGGCCAAACAAGCTGAGAAACTTCGGGCGACACACAACGACAAACGTCGCCGTGTACTACTTACCACCGCTGATGGATGGGAGGATAAAGATCCACCGCATTCACCCCGAGGCTTAAGAAGGAGTGTTTATGCTGATTGCACTCTCCTTCCTCGTATGCTCAATAGCAAGAATGTCGACTATGTCGCCTTTAGTCAAGAGGGCAAATGCACTTGACCTCTTCGACAGCCATCCCCAATCGACGCCGCGGGAGATTAGCGAAGGATCGCCCCTTACATCCTAATCGCAGTGGTAGAAGACCCGTGAGAGCTATCCGAGGACGCCACGCATCATCGTGAACTTGGGTCACCCTTAGGGACGGCCAAGTTAAGAAGTTTCTTGAAGAACCCGCCTTTACCTACATTTCAAGAATAGTTAGACTCTTTGATCCCTAGACTTTTTTGTACCCAAAATATTACATGATATATAAATACAATTTCCTTGCACTTTAAATGTTTTATTGATGTATGCTGGCCCACAATTATACCAACAAACATAAACAATGCAAGAGAACAAATGGAACTAACCATATAGCCATTAATCACTTGTGGATGCAGCCAGAGGGCTGCCGCCAGGGAATCCATTACAACCACGCAGACCTTATAGAAGAGCAAACCCCGCCTACACTAGCGGAACCTATTTGAAGATAGGGAACCCATGACCCCGTGAGCAGAGAGATAGCCCGTGATCGGACTTTATCCGGAGCGATAAAGGCATTACCGTCCGTGCAAAAGGAGTAGGTTCTATGGGCAATGCTCGCTTGCCGCAAGCATCAGCTCGAGGGAAGGAAGGGACAAGAAGAGGAGCAAGAGAAGGAGATCCCCAACCGAATCTTCCGACTCGTTCAGACTCCCCTCACTCGAGGAAGAGGAAGAGCGACTCGAACCAACAGAGGGAAGGGGCAGAGGAACACCCCGCAGGGGACGACAAAGAGATACCAAAATCTCCGACTACCGTAAGAAGGTAGATTCCGGTGACCGGCAATGTATGGAAGGCCCTGAATCGAACAGCTTCTCGAGAGAAACAGTCGCTTAGAAGCAGAGGCATGGCTGGACTAAATGAGCGAAGTACCTAAATGCTTATGGCATGAAGGATAAGGACAAAGGCAGAGTTGCAAATGTACCAACTCTGAAAAGGAGCCGATTTGGTGGAAGGGGTATGCAAAGGCACACGCTTTAAGGATGCTTGTAAGTTCGAAGTTTGCTAAAGCCTTCAAGCCTATTACGCTCCAAGGGAACATAAGTCCAAAGATGATGCGCCAGCTTTTACAGTTGCAGCAAGGCAAACAACCGGGCCTCGTAAATATACGAGGGAATTCATGAGGCTAAGGTCAGACATGTGCCGGGTTGGGAGAGAAGCATGAGAAAAGCTATATCGAGGGGCTGAATGAGGAGATCCCCGCAGTTTGTGAGAGCAATAAACCCTAGGACAAAGATCGTGGGCGTAATCCAAGGCTATAAGCTTGCAAGGGTCGACCTCGTAATAGCGGCACAAGCAGCGAAGATCCGTGAGAAAGGCAAGGCGATGAAGAAGCTATAGCCCCGTGGCAGCCACCCGTGTCCAAATTTAGGAACACAATATGGTGGGGAACCAGGGAAGTGCAGGAGAAGAAGCAGTGTCCTTTAAGGACAAGCAGAAAGGTCAAACTACTCCAGCAAAGGTAATCCTTTTGCAAGCAATGCCCAAGGAAAAGAGGCAGGAGGCATAGAAAAGCAAATCAGGAAAGCTTCCAGCAAATGCCATAGGACGTTGAACCCGCCTTACGCCATGAGTGCGCTCTAGCGGAGTTGGGAGATTGGGAAGCCCCGGCCTCGACGACGACGCGAAGAGGCCCGCGACTATATTCAGGGTGAGGTCATATCTTGCCGCAATAGATACAGAGCAAGCAGAGAGCCAGTATAAGGTAATTTCCACAAGAGGGAAGGCTAAAGCTAAGTCATTCATAGTCTTGATAGACTCAGAAGTAGCCATAACTTCGCATCCCCCAGCATGGTTCGGATGTTGAAGTTGAAGCCGCCAAAGTCAAAGCCAAGACCCGCTATTTTAGCAAGTGGTGCAAGAAGCGACTGGCCGCAAGAGAATTAACTTCGACATCGACTTTGCCGTGTGGATTAATATCCGATGGGAGCGTAAGTAATGGGCATTGGAAAGTATGACTTGATCATAGGAATGGAGTACCTTTGCCAGCAGGGGCCATTATCGACCGCGGAAAAGCCAAGGTGACCTTCCCAACGCACTCGGCAAGATCATTGAGATAACAGGTAACGGTTGTTCCCATCATGCAAAGCATGTCCTCTAAACGGCCGCTCAAGTGCATCAAGAGTGAGCAAGTGGCATACATCCTCAAGCTTGAGATTAGTGAGCCGGAATCGGGAAGCAAAGAAGACAACGCTACCAAAGAAGTTGCCGGGCAAGTATCTCAAATTTAATCACGGAGTTCCATGATCTTTCCAGATGAGATCAAGCAGCCCTCCTTATAGGGGAGTCGAAAGTGCAGATAGCACTCGAACCTCGAACAAAGCCAACAAGTAAGGCTCAGATAGAATGACAACACAGAGTTGTCGGAGTCGAAGAAGCCAGCAGGAGCCGCCGACCTAGGGTTTCATTAGACCTAGCGCCTCACGCTTGGAGCCCCATTCTTTGTCAAGAAGAAGGATGGATCTTTGAGAATGTGCATAGACTATAGACAGCTTTGAATAAGCACACCATTAAGAACAAGTACGCCCCCCAAGATCGACGATGATGGATCAGCTCCAAGGTGCAAAAGATCTTCTCCAAAAATCGACTTAAGGTCGATATCACCAGATCAGATAAAGGAAGAAGATATCCATAAGACCGCCTTCTAACGCTGCATGGGCATTATGAGTTCACAAAGAATGCCTTCGCTTATCAAATGCCCCAACGCTCATGAGGCTCATGAACCATATCTTCGTGGGAGTTCCCGACACCTTTGTGATTGTTTCTTTGACGACATTTTGGTGTATAGCAGATCCCTTTGAAGAGCACGCATAACACTTGAGAAGAGTGCTAGAGAAGTTGAAGAGGCACCAACTTGGTCGCCAAGTTGTCGGGCGCCACTTCGCAAAAACGTAAAAGGTGGAGTATCTAGGTCATGTGATCTCGCCAGAAGGCATCTCAACAGACTCGCCAAGATTGAGGCCGCTATCCAGTGGCCGGCTCCAAGAATGTGCATGAAGTCAGAAGTTTCCCTCACGCCCAGTGGGTACTACACAGAAGTTCGTGAAGAACTTTGCTAAGATAGCAGCCCCGCTAACGCATCCGGACGAGGGCAGAGAAGGTGAAAGATTGCAGAGCATTGGCACAAGAAGGCCCAAAAGGGGTTTGAACCGTTGAAGGAAGCTCTAACAACAGCCCCAGGGCCTTTAACCCCTCGCCGGACCCGAGAAAGATAAGCTTGTAGCAACAGATGCAGTAAGATAGCTACGGGGTGCAAGGCTTATGCAAGAAGAGCGGTGGTAGCGATGATTCCGTGAAGATGAACGACGCCGAGACGCCGCTACCCAACGCACGCATCGAGTTGCTTAAGCTGTCGTGGCATTAAGAATATGGAGGCATTATCTCTTGGGAAGGAAGTTCCAGCTTGGATACCACCATCGAGAGCTCCAATATGTATTCACGCAACCACACCTTTAACCGAGGCAGCTTTGAGATGGATGGAGTTCCTCAAGAATATGACTTTGATATAGTCTACAAGCCGGGAAGCTCAATGTGGTAGCAGATGCGCTTTCAAGGCATCCCCCGACAACTAGAGTGCATTGCAATGCAATTTCGACGCCTCCAAAGAACTTTGGTAAAAGGGATTGAAGAGTCCTTGCCAACGGATGTGGATTTCGTGGAAGTATGGGCAAGCCTTCAAGGAGGCTAGAACAGATAAAGAACGGGAGGCCTTCAAGCATTATAAGAAGGAAGGCAACCTCGTTATACCATAAGAACAAGTTGTGCGAACCCAATCATCGTGTAAGGAAGTTGATCCTCCACGACACGCGCATAAAACAGCCCAATAGCTGGCCATGCGATTCATGAAAACATATTTCAAAAAGCGCAGCAGCTATTATTGGCCAGGATGAAGAAGCAAATAGCTCGCTACATCAAGGAATGTCAGCTATGCCAGACGGCGGGCGAGCAGCTTCAATTCCGTGGGCATTAGAGCCATTAGCGTGCCAAACGCTAAGTGGGAGGTAATCAAAGATGGATTTCATCACAGACTTAAGGACGCCGAGAGGCAAGGATGCCTTAATGGTAGTGGTCGGCTAAGTTGTCAAGATGGCACATTTTGTGCCTTGCGTAACCACGATACACCATGGATACAAAGAAAGCTCTTCACCAAAGAGATCTTCGTGCTTCATGGCATGCCAAGAGAGATCATCTCCCATGTGGATCCGGGTTCATGAGTGCCTTTTGGCAAGACCTCTTTGGCGACGCATCCGCACGGCTATCCATGAGCACGGCATATCATCCTCGATCGGATGGCCGACGGAGCGACCAACAGGATTTTAGAGGACATGCTACTAAACTATGTCCGAAATAAGCAAGGTATGTGGAAGAATTTATTCACTTGGTGGAGTTTGCATACAATAGCACCAAGCAGGAATCATCCCAAATGTCGCCGCTTATGATCAATTACGGGCTATCGCAGCCTAACCCGCATTAATTTGGCACAACCCCGTCAAAAGTGGAAGTTTCGCAGCAGATGTTGACCGATATGCGCCAGCCTTTGTAGAGGAAGTTCGCGGGCTACCGCTAGCAGCAAGAAGTCGCCAAAAGAGCATCGCCGACAAGCATCGAACAAAGAAGAGAGTTCAAAGTTGAGATGATGTTTGGCTCAAGATTAAGGTGAAGCAGCGGCTCAGATCGGCAATTGCAAGAAGCTTGCTCCAAGGTGGGCGGACCTTCGTAATAGTCGAGAAACTAGGCAACCAAGCCTACAAGCTAGACTTGCCAAAGACACCTAAAGATTCATAAGGTCTTCCACGTGAGTTTGCTGAAGAGGCATACCCCAAATCCGCACGGTCTTGGATTCGCCAACTGCAAGTTGGAAATGACGGAGGAACAAATGAAATAGTTCCGCACTGATTCTTGATAAAGCTTTCAAGAAAACGAGGAGATCAAATTCCTCCAAAGATTTGGTCAAGTGGAAACACTTACCAAAGGGAAGACGCGACGGGGGTACTTAAGAAAGATTTAGTAAAGCAAAGATCTACGCTTATGGAGCAATGGGACTGCAAGGTCATCTCCGGCTAGAAATCGCCCGCATGTCGATTTGTGTAGGTTAATGCTCAGATAGTTAAGATTAATTCCACGCGATGCCACCCACGCTTAGTATGGGTCGCATGCGCTGTCACCGATGATGGGACCACTACGGTGGATCTCTAGGGCGGGTGTAATGTCAATGTAGGCATGACCGCTGCTCGCCATGGGCGAAAGGGAAGGTAGATTAGAAAGTCTACTGGGTCCCACGGAAGCAGACCCACCCTCGAGAAAAGGAGGTCATTGAGGAATGCATTGATAGGAAAAGCACCTTTAGCCCCATATATGCTTTGATAGGAGGAATCTATCCTTCATCTCCCACGCCGAAGGATATCCTCCACGCCGGGCAACTAGAGGTGTAGGCATGAGCGCATATAGGCATGTAGGGCGCCTCCCACGCCATAATGGAAGATTCACCCTTCCTATGCCGAGATTAGCCATGCATCCATGTAGATAGGTGGGTTGGTCACCATATAACCAAAAATTTTAATTAATAATTAAATGGTACTAACGTAGTGTCGACCAAGCAGCCACTAGAGCCCTCGAGGGCAAGGAGGTCGAAGATTAAGACTTGCAACACAAATTTTGTTGGAATGTGTTGCAAGGAATGAAGAGTGCCTCGAACGCTAATTTGAAATTTTGATAAACTTAATCGTAATGTTAAGTGAAGTTTGGAGTAATTTGTCTAGTAATGTCGTGGAATTGATAAGTTATTTCATAATATAATGATGTAGTAATGTCATAAAAATATTACCTTGAGGTAATTGTAATAAATGTGTAAGTATTATAGAGTATATCGTGATGCATCGTGCTGATTGCGTGTTAGAAGATTCCAAGGTGGGAGAACCAATGCATGCCGCTGGACAAAGATCATTTCAAGGTGGGGAGAATGTGACGCCCAGCAAAGACGATATACCCCCCGTGACGATATTGTACACGCCACGCCACGCATTACACGCCACCCCGATTGACGGTACGCCAACGATAGCCATGGGTAGCCCCTAGGGGCAACTTGCTAAGAGTGTGCATTAGTATTAATGTGCACATTTTCCAATGTACACATTCATTAATGTGCACACATTTCCATGTGAGCACATTTGGTGCACACATTTCCATGTGGGCACATTTGGCCACCTAGCCCTTTAAAGGCAAGTGGCCCATTACCACTATCCCACATGCCAAAAGGGATAATTGGAAACCCTAGCCACCCCTTTGTCTATATAGGTTTGGAAACCCTAACTAACCTAATTTTCGAATTTAGGGTTTTCAGAATTCCGCTTTGGCTGCCTCAATGTAAAAAACCGCATCCCGCACTGCTTTTGGGAGAATTACATCCTTAGTTCCTTGAGATTCGAAATGCTTCGCCAGATGGTCGAAGCTCAGTCGGGGAGCCCCCTCAAGGATCAGGTATTTGGCCAATTAGATAGTCTAAACCCTATTTTGTAGGCATTGAATCAAGGGGTTTAGCCTATTAGATTGCCCATAGCCCTCTAGAACTCTAGATAGATATACTAACTAAAGAACCTAACTCTATGATATAGGTTAGCTCTTGTTCTTAGTTCTTTTCCGGATGTATATGGATGATGTATCTCCTCGGAACTCCTTGTATTGGGAAGGGGGTAGAGACCCAAAGCTTGGTAGTAGATGCTCCTAGATTAGCCTCTCTAGCACACTATAGATGCCCCCCCGCAACAGCCCTACTGTTGTGTTCTTTAGGGTCAGACCGCTGATAAGGGTGGTCGGTCCATAGCTGCTGGCTTCCTCTGATGTAAAGTCTACCCCGAGAGCACCGCGTTTCACTAGCGCTTAATACTCGACCGCGCGGCACCCGAAAGTATGAGTCCACAATCCGCTGGGGATAAGAGGCCGCGGCTCGGCGCATCGCGCCACCGTGGGTTTCAAAGCCGAGGTCCCGGGCGCGGGTTGTGTTGGCACAGTGGGCGACCGATCGCGGGTGGTAGTTCCCTTCAAGCGGGTTAAAGTCGAGTACGGACAGCTTGGTGTCCTCTAGTCCCGCCCGGCCATGGCATTGATCATCCGGTGGGGGAGAGAAACCCCCTACCGCCTCATCGGTCTGGGAGATGTAACCCGCTATAGCCCCTTTGGCTATGATCCCGCAAAGCTACGGGCCAACCCCGGGTTCTTCAACCTATCCGCAAAGTGTACGCAGGAGGGGCGGATGGAGTGGATAACCCTAAGCCATGTTTCTTATGCCAGCCAAATCCATTGCCATGAATTCTGGCTCGCAATGAACTCGAGACCCAAGCCGCCACCATCCCTTTGAGTCCGAGCCTTGGGTAGGATTCCCTATGTGATGTGCCGATCTTTGTCTATGCAGATATGTGGAGGGCCATCCTTCGTGATGGTCATATGATATTGATGTATGTGCTAATGGGACATGTATGTTTACGCCTCGCAGCCTAGGTAGGCCCCCGAGGGAGATCTGGTGCAATGACCCTTCCACTCTTCCCAATCGGAACCCGCCACGGCTGTAAAGCATTATGTGGAGGGCCCTCAGATAGCATGGAGCTGGTATGGGGATGAACCTCGCTTGTATACGGTGAGGGCACCGTGATAATGCAGTAGGGGACGCCACACCCGCAACTCTGATTCCAAAGATTTTTGAGTCTTTTTCTCATCCTTTTAGGCCTTGAAGAAGAGGCCCCTTCCAAAGTCAAGCATCTCTTCCCACGCGCAACTTCCAACATTAATGCTTTTTTTCTTCTCCTCTCAATCTCTTTGTTCTCCTCCCCCTTCTTTTTTTTGCTCTTTTTGCCTTTTTCCCTATCGCCTTTGTCGCTTCTTCTTATCATCAACTGTTGTTTTCTAATTCCCACCGCTTCTTCACATTGTCTCCATATTCAAGTCCGGCCTGCACAAACTCATCACATGTAACAAGTAGCTTTCCTTTAAACTATCCGAGCCTAAGCCTTTAGGTTTAGAATTATTATGGTTATCCAAGGCAGCCCGTCCATCTAAGTTTGAAACACTTGGCAAATTCCAAAACAAGGTCACCCACTATACCAAGGCTATCCGGGACATTTTGTTCAACACCTATATCAACAAAATAAGGTTAAAATTAAAGTGATATGTTCAAACTTCAATATAATACTTAATTTATACCTGTTGGTAAATTTGCGCTTGTCGTATTCACCCGCATTTGCATCTAAAAGTTCATTAAGTTCATTGTTGGCAAAGATCATCAACATCAACACCGCACTTAATAATACCATTAGAAGATGTTAAATTATTCGAATTATAGACCGAAAACAAATTGCTCACCGCTTGTATCCGCCACGTGATTCCATGAGCCGAATCTTGAGCTCGCTTTGTCGCTACCTTAGCTGCATTTGCAGTTTCTAGCCGCAGCAGCTGCCTTTCAAGTCTATCTCGCGAAATGGCTCTCGCTTTTGAACCGGTGGGGAGCCCAAGGCCAAATCCCTCGCTTTTAAGAAATCCATTTTGAATATTGCCGAAGTAAGTGCAGGCCGTGGACAAGGAATCTGACACTATAGTTGCCATATCTTCCTTGGTTGGCTCAACACCATATTTGCTATGCATAAAATGAGCCCTCTTCTTCCTAAAGTTCATCTTGAAAGGGCGAAAACATGACACATCAAGTGGCTGCAATTTATGAGAGGTATGGCCCCGCAATTGAACAATTTGAAGTCCCATTTAGTTATTATGGTAGCCATGTTAACATGGCTACCATGCCCATCACAAATCAAAACATGTGGCCTATCTCTACTTACCCTCCAGAACATTCCTTCTAAAATGATCCAAACAAGCTCAATAACCGATCAGCTATCCAAGCTTTTTCCTGAAAAGCCATTGATGCTCCCGCCTTCACATCCTACCAAGAGGTTGTTATCCCTCATTCTCCTTCCTTTGAATACATACAAGTTTGGAATCTTGTTACCTGCAATATAGAAGTAGAGATTCAATCCATCAAACCATAAACCATACAATTTGCAAAACCTAGATACAATTTACATTTGTATTAAAAGGAATTTACCTCAAAAGATTGACGCAGTACCAAAGACCGCTATCCACTCTCTACTTTTAGGAACATGTTCGCTACATGTTGCTGCCCTCTTCCTGAATTACCTCATTCCAGATCTCAAGGACCCGCTTGAATCCCTGTTTCATCACAATTCCAGATCCTAGAAGCATCCAAATTTAAATCAAAATATACATTCTTCAAAGTATTATAGAAATTCTCTAGATTTTTGCTGGTCAAGGACTTCACTCTTTGCAACTCAATGCATTGTGCTGATCTGACAGTAACCTCCAGATGTCTGCCCCTAAAACCCTTCCACCATTTCTTACCTGGGAGTCCATCCTTAAAACAAGTTGGCCTATTAATGGTCATTGCTGCTACCTTCTGTTTCATGATCTCCAAGTTAATTGCACGACCTTCATCAGCCAATTGAAGGGCCCATTCAAGAAGGATATGCTCCTCCTCAATTGTGAGACCTTTAGGAATGTTCCCAAATTTGTTCTTGCTCTTTCCATAGAGATGATTCTCAAAGTGGTCTCGAGGGATTCCATAGTGCATACCGTGACTTCCCCATAGACATAATGCCGCCCCAATCGATTCAATAGCATTATCTAATGCTTCTTTGCTCCAAGAACCCCTTGCAGCCCCCGACCAACTTCTTTCCAAATTTTCCATTACTAGTCTTTTGAGAAATGAGAGTAGCCTTGACCTTGGCTTGATTCATTGCGTGGATCGCTGGCGCCAGCCTTCAATCTCGTGGATAGCATTAGAGGAAAGGCAAAGCTTCGTTTCTCTCTGAGATTCATGGCAAGCCAGAATCAAGAAACAAAGCAAATGAAAAGCAAAGCCAGATTTCAAAAGAAAAGCAAAAGAAAAAGAAAAGCCGTAATAAAAACAAGAGAGGTAGGCGCCTTAGAACATGCAGATGAAGATGAGAACTCAGCTGCATGCTTGTGCCCTTTTATAGTTACATGTAAACCTCTTCATCCTAGAATCTAAGGCTCAGAGAAGGCCATGTCAAGGATCCAGCAGAGCCCATCAAATCTATGGTGTAAATAGCTTGTGCAAAGGAGGGAACCTGATTTGTATTACTAAAAAATGGAGGGAATCGATATAGAGAAGGCGCCAAAACCTGAAAATCTATGTTAGCAATGGTCTGATGCAAATAAAACTTGAAAAAATTCGTATCAATCAGCAAGAATAGAATAGAGATCACTAATTTTAGATGGAGCCAAAAGCCCGATTCAGCTTGACCATCAAAGGCCCTTTGTCGCCAAGAGTGAATGGGTAGTTAGCCATCAAGGAAGTGAGATGCCTATAGCCAAGAACGCCAAGAGCTTCCTTGAAGTTTAGGTATGGCCGCTTTGGAAGTTTAGGGCATTGCCATTTGGGAATCAAGCACAGAGCATTCTTGGATGAGTCACTTGCCACGTAGGTCCCTGGCCCCTCCCATCGCTAATAAAAGACAAAAAACAAGCAACGACTCCACCTCACTTAAATACGGTTTCGATATCACCTTAAAAGGGATGTCGCCAATGGTGGAGCCTCCACCTTATGATGACTAGGGTCGCTTAGGTGGAGGTTGATATCTCAACAAGCACCGCTAGGTTTGATCTGTTCGATTTCACCCTCGCCGCCTCATATTCACCGCTTTGATCTCGCCATTTTGTGCTAAATCCGCTGCCTTACATCTTCACATAGATGAAACTGCCTTCTTACAACTTCGCCGCCCATTTCATCCAAGTTTTGCTCGTATGTGTGATTTTGGAAAGATTTTTAGTAGTCTTCAAGTATTTTTCCCTTTTATTTCTAACTATTATGCCCTTTGCATCGTTCTTTGTGAAGAAATAGGACTATTGCAAGATTTTTAAGGTCTTGATGTTGTTATTTTAGTCTCCATCGACGATAAAATGCAATTCAATTATGCAACTGATTGATTTGTTTGTTTTTGCGTGTTTTTGATGTGTCAGGGTTTCTTTCTATGATGTTTCTTTTTCTGTATAAGGTTTTGGTATTTTAGCATCAACGCTAGAATCTTTACCGTGATTGCTAAAAATACGATCATTTGTTTGAAAAGATCTGGCATTGTGCTTTTGACTGCTTAGAATGGCGGAATTTATAGCCGCCTTATGTGTCATCGATGAGCAAAGATAATAATCCAAAATTTAGAATATCTCCTCGGATAATCCCATCCCCTTTTCATTTTTTTTTTGCGCCTTCTTCTTTTTTTTGGACACATGTGGGGATTCAAGATGTGCTAAACCAACTATCTCCAATACACGACATCATGTGGAGAAATTGCTATCGAAAAGCGCCAAGATAATCGACACCCAAAGATCGCGTGTGAGAGCAATTTAGGTCCGGAAGCAAATTGAGGATCTCATGGATCACATTCAACCGATCGCTATATGATAAAAAGTGATGGTATATCAACCTGCCTCACAATGAGATGACATATTTAACAAAATTTAGACTTATTCAAATCTAATAAATGTATTTTTAGCTTTTATTGATTTTAATAATTTGTTCTGCTTATCTTTAGATAAAAAATATAATACTTACTAAAGTTTAAAGTTGCTTTTTAAACTAATTCTTGGTTCCATCTATTTAGAATTAAATTTTCATCTAAGATAACCCCTCAGATAGTTAAAATAAAAGTTATTTTTTAAAATATTTAAAGAAAGTTTTACATTGAAATTAATTAAATGATTACGCTTTATGTTTGACTAAAAATATTTTTATTTCATCAATAATAAAAATTTAATAGTTATTATTAAACCAATAACTTATATCATTTATTTAATTTCAACCTAAAACCTTCCTTAAAGTATTTTAAAAAGTATAAAAAGTTTGTAAATTATGAAATTTAATAATAGTTTTAAGTCAATCGCTTATAAAACCATCGATTTCATTTAATCATCATGATTGCTAACTCTTGAATCGTTAAATCAATAAAAATTGAAATTTTTATATTCTTGAAATGTATATAAATAGATTCAAATAAAAATTAGTTTGAAAATCAAGTTTATTTCTTTGATAACCATTATAGTTTTAATTTAAAGATAAACTTATAAAAAATTATAACAATCAAGAAGAATCACACAATACATATATTCTTATAATGGCGTTTGAAGTGTTATCTATTAAATCAATAAGTCCAAATTTTGTTGAATATGTCATTGAGATTGAGGATGCCCAATTGTATGCCCTTGAGCTAGTAGATGACCTAAGTCTTTAGGGGCATGTTGAGACCCAAAGATGCACAAGTGTATACAGAGTGTTTGGTCGCCGGTGAAATTAAAGGATGGGATAATGCCACATCGATGAACATTTTGCGTACCGCTATGACTGATGCTAATCAAAAAGGAAGAATAAGAAATCCATAGAAATGTCCAAAAATAGTAACAAAAAAGGAGGAGTTTAGGTATAGAGAAGTTCCTTAGGGTCCACTATATTGGTGAACTCCATTTGATGTATATTGTTTTGATGTTAAAATGTCTACACTTGATCCGACCGAAAGCATATAACTACACAAATTATCGATATATTGATAAATATTATATGATCAATATTATATGATAAATATTATTTATCAATATTTATCAATATAACATTAATATTTAAAAAATATAACATTAACATATTTATAATAATAATATCATCGGATAATATTTATTATAACATTAACATATTTATATATATTATTATATCATATACTTTATAATATTTATTATATATTTATTAATATATAAATATTTATTAATATATTCTTATTAATGTTATAAATATTTTATAATGTTATAAATATTTAACATTATAATTAATGTAATAAAATATTAATGTAAAATGTAATATAATATAAATATTTATATAATATTTTTATATGTTAATGGTAACATATAAACATATTTAATATATAATAACATATAAATAACATAAGTAAATAATAAATATAAATAAATAATATAAATAAAATAAAAATAAATAAATAATGATTAAATAATAACATAAAAAATATTTATTATTTCAACACAAGTATTTATTTAATATTATTAATATTAACATAATAATATAAATAAATAATAATATAAATAATATAAATAAAATATAAAATAAATAAATAGAAATAAATAATGTTTATATATTTTTATTTATGTTAATGTTATATTTATATTACATTTATGTTAATTTATTTATTTATATATTTATATTTATATTTACATTTATATTTATAATAAAATACGAAATGCTATTAATGTAAATATTTAACATTGTAATTAATGTAATTAATATATATTATTAAATATAATGTTATTAAACATTAATAACATTTATATAAACATTATTAATATTTTATAATATTATAGATACTATAAATATATATTAATATATTTATTAATATATATTTATAATAATATTTTATTATACATTTTATTACTATATGTTTATAATATATATATTTATAATAATAATAACATTGATTAATAATATTTATTATATATATTTATAATAATAACATTGATTAATTAACATTAATTAATTAATTAATATAAATTAATATAATTAATATTGATGTTAATTAATGTTATAATTAATTATAACATTAATATTTTATCAATATAACATTAATATAATAATAATAATATTATTTTATTAATAATATTTATTATATATCATAATATTTAATATTGATAGATATTATAATATCGATAAATATTGATAAATATATCGATAAATATTGACCGCCCCGATAATTTATGATATGGGCGATCGAGATAACTTGCTCGATCTAAAGATAACTACATTGTTGTTTCTTTCTCAGATTATAAAACCAAACCATAGAAGGATGATTAGAAGAAATTAGTGCCAACATGTAAAAAATCTATTTTTTGTGGAGCATTTAATGCATAGATCCCATCACTTACTTGCATTTCAACTCAAATCACACCCTAATAAATACAAAACATAAATTAAAATGATTAAAAATTTAGGTTGGTGAGATCAATTAGTGAGGTAGAGAAGTTAATGTAATCCAAACCCGCTTTTATCGGGCAAAGAAATAAGAAATTATGTTTCTATAGTAAATGGGCAAGATTTATAAAACCCATAAGCCCGACCAAAATTTATGCCCGAAATATTTTGCAAACCCATTTGATGTGAGGTATAAATCGGAATGCATACTATCCCATTTTTATCCTGGGAATTAAGTCCCTCCCAAGCATCGTGACGCAATCACATTTTAAATCTTATAATAGAACAATGACATCGGGCGGTTTCAATACATCACAAAAAATTTTAATGATCTTAATATGTTGCATGCCTCAATTGGTCCGGTCAATAATGAATTGGTTTCTTTGACTAAAGTGTGAGTTCATCCATAAATGCCATATTATGATTGTTACTTTGAAATTTTTATTGTTTGTAATCGTGAAATGAGGCAAATCGTATATGTATTCATAATTTTTAAGAAATATCGTAATAAATAAGCCCCGCTAATTTATGAAGAAGAGTTTTAAGTTTTTGTTGTTGTTCCATCACCTACATGCCAAGTAGCCGCAAAAAAGATATTCCCATATGTAGATCCAATGCATTAGACATCGAGTTTGTTTAAAAAATTCATCTTTTTAGACATTAGGAGAGAGTGGCATTGGCAAAGAGGATCGCTTACCATATGGTGATACTTCTTCTTACTAGCCATATATACACTTCATTGTTTTACCATTTGGAACCCCAATAATTTTTATCCTGGCCAATCCAGGTTGTGCCTACCTACGGCAAAATTGGGGTTCAGAAATGTCTTGGCCCAAATGAGAAAAAGCTTAGACAACGACGCGATAGTACTTTTATTAAGTACCATAAATCCAAAGTCCCATTTATTGAATGGTCAATTGATCAAAGGTTTCCATTCAGGGATTGTATTGCATTCCGAGCCCATTAGTCACATATTATCCCCACCCAAATTTGAAAATGGAAAGGCGTACGTAAAAATCCTTTGTCGCGGAAATAGATTTGCGCTCTATGGTCATTGACTCGAAACCGTATACCTCACCTTGCGAATTATTTAACCCATATGAAGAAGTAAGAAAAAATTTCATCACTAAGATGATAGCATGAGATGCAAATTCAAATTACCTTCTTATAAATATGATGCATCACCATAAGGAAAAAGAAGATCTTTTGTCAAGCTTGTAAAGAGTTTTGCAATTTAGATGCATTGGAAGTCGGGACAACATGCATTTGAGCTAAGAGTATGTTATGGCATACCATGTCTCCCTTTTAAGTTATTTTCTATGCATAACATATAGTTAACATAGAGGACATGCCTTGAATATGCATTTGACATCATCCATAAGGCGATGATTAGCAAGTGGATTAGTTGAGTAATGAGACTTTGCAGAATGTATATAAATCGCCCATCGCTAAGACATTATTTCAATTTCTAAAAATAATTGCGGACCGAAAAGCCATGGATTCACATAAAAATTTTACATGTTTTCCATATCAATCTAAGCTATTTGAACATGTGATTCTTCTTAAAACATGATACAATGAGATAGGCATCCAAATTCTTCATAACTCAATATGCCGGTGGATACTCAAGAAATCTGACATTGATTTTCTTCGCTCGCACAATATTAGAGAACGAATAGTTATACATCTTGTAAATCATAAATACTTGTTACCGTGAACGCGGTGCCTACCTATAGTAGAAACAATCAAGATTTGCAAGAATGGAAAATGTGTTTTGATGTAGCCCATTTTCTCTCGATCTTCGTGGCGCAGTCAAGTATCATTTGGAATACCACCATCACATTCTAGCATAAACCTACTCTAAAGAACACATGTGAGTTTTGAAATATCTCCAATGAGTTGTTTCTTTATCCTCGTGACTCGTGAATATGGTAATTCCCGGCAAAGTGACCTTCGTGATTCACGCTGTGGAAGTCCGCGGTTCGCACACCTCCAACCGGTTTCTTCGATGACTCTTCTTTGAATGGCTTTGTCCGCCCTCTACATTGCAAAAATGTTGAGACCTTACGCCTTTAGGCTAAACTAAAATTTGTACTCAAAAAGACACATACCGTTCTAAAAATGTGAGCCAAACAATGTATCCATGCGAATGATAATTTTCATTTATCGCCGCCCTCATACCTCCCTTCCTGGTAATATTACGCTTAGCAGGTCATCCGGACAATAAGAGTGATGTGTATGCATTTGGAACGCTCGCTTAGAGATACCGGGCGTAAGCCCCTTCACAGATGCATCACCTATTACGGAACAACTAACTTGGCAAATGCCGGAGGCCATTGTTTGAATCGCCAACTTCAAGAAAAGAAACCTCACCCCGTGAAGAGGTGCAAATTTTCAAATTCGCAGGAGCAATGGGGATTGCTAGCATTGCCTTGCTTGCATCAATGAAGATGTTGGAAGAGAGGCCCCAATGTCACATGTTGTTCAACGCTTGAAAGAGATTGAGCTATGGGCGTATGCCTGGGATGGTTTTCATCATCCGGGTGAGGAGTACTGTGACTATACAAAGAAGCGCGTACTAACCGACATGGACATGAATAATGTAACTGGCCATATTTAACGTGATTTCATTGTAAACAATACATCATCCTTCCACAAACCCCTCGCGATTTTAAGCTACGGGTATCACTTTTATGTGGAGGTGTTCAAAGATAAAGTTTAGGCTCGAAAGTACATTTTGCATCCCCTTAGCTTTTTGTCTGCTATCGCGCTTCATCCCCCGCCGCGAATCATGGCAACAAATAAATCAGATGTGGTGCGGCACCTTTCATCGCCTTTTATCCTACAAATAATAATGTAATCGCCATCGTAGAAAAGTCAAGCAAATTTACAAAGCGTAATTTTATGCATGTTAAAGATCCGCTTCATAACCTTGTCAAAGTTTAGTTTTTCATGGACAAACCGCACTCTATAAACTGCACTCTTATTTTGGTCTAGCTTTTCTTGACCAAATCCAACCAAGGCATATTTCCTCCTCCTCGCTTGATCCTCCCTTCCTCCAAGCTGCAATCGCGAAATAGAAGGGAACCTTGTTGCAAACGCAGTACCGAAATGAATTTTGAAAGGAGATGAAAAGCCGAAAAACTTTGAATCTTTTTTCCTCCAAGGTTATCAAATTTTTCTCAAGACGTATACACATATTACCGCACTTCGGATTATGGATTATACATCTTTTGTGGAAGCTTTAAACTCGTGATAATTCAACCTATATTCCAACGCTGGCATACCGCGGTAGAGATGTCATAGTCAATACCGGGTAATAAAGGCTCCGTGAGTTTGATCAATGCCAATGGTGGATAATGCATCCAAAGACTGTGAAAAGCTCCTGACTTGATTCTCTTTAGTTGCTCACATTGTATTCCCCGATCTTCCAAAAAGCTCATTTATGTCCGTATGAAAAAACACCAGAGAGTTGAGATTTTTTCAAACGTATAAAAACGAATTCAGAAAAGGAGATGAAAGCCGGTGAACTTTGGCCAGATAGAGTGTGGATAAGTATTTCTAGCTCAACCCTCAGCTTAGGCAAGAAGCCTCAAACCCTCCGCTTCCGAAGGTATATAATCCGCCGCAAACATTCTTATGCCCTTTTGAGTTAGATTGTCGGGCGATGCAACATGGGCTTCGGGCCACTGTGTGCACGCCGGTCCGATTCTCAAATCAGAAGGGATGCAAACCCGGCGCTGTAGAGAGAAAAGGAAAAGAAGCCGAGGGCAGCCACATCCGCCGCCACCATAGCTGAAAAGCTTCATGCTTCTCGAGATTGCAAACGGGTACCCTTCCCCGCTCTACAACAAAGTGCAGTAAGGCTCTCGCTCAATAGAATAACCGCCTGATCATCTCGCCCGAAAAATGAAATTCTCCGGATTTTTAGCGTGATGCACTATCCAAAAATTTTAAGTGAAATCTAGGGGCCGTCGAAAATTTTAGGGGTTTTATGCACCCGACATACACTAAAACTTTTATAATAAAGGATACTAAAGCCTCCCCAAAATCTATATATATAGGAAGGCTGACATCTATTCCTTTGGGGTAACATGCCTCTAAGTTCACCTAGGCTTAATGAGTGTAGACTTCAACTCCACTTTTAGCCATTTTAGAAATGAGGAGTACATGAGAAATTGTAATAAGAAAACGCTTATAAATTATGCTGACCAATTGTGTAAATCCAAGAATGTAATTAATATGATGTTATTGCTCAACTAATATAACCAACTAAGATGAGCCAATTGTGTATAGAATCTAGGGATCTAGTACTAGGTTGTGCATTTACATATCTTAGCCATAGTGGTTGTTATTAGTAAAGATGTAAAAAGTGCTAACCCAATATGATGTTAACATCTCAAACATTTTGTTTTATGCTTTTTTAATTGTTGGCCAAAGACTAGGTAGTGCAAAATTTGTATGCCTAACAAGTCAAAAATCCATCTTTTAGAGCTCTTTGAAGAACAAAGAAAAATTACAAGAAAAGTTGAAAAGGACCGGAGATTCTTTTTTTGAGAAACAAGGTGAGCCTGATTACAGGATTTTTGTACAAGCAATAAAAGATTTAACATGTCAATCTCCGTTACATGCGAAACTATCGAATATCAATGATGAGATAATTAATGATGAGATAGATAGATAGATAGATAGATAGATAGATAGATAGATAGATAGATAGATAGATAGATAGATAGATAGATAGATAGATAGATAGATAGATAGATAGATAGATAGATGATAGATAGATAAAATTTTAATGGCCAAAAATTTAGGCAAAGCCGCCCCATTGGACATGTGGACGATAGTTAGAAGGGACCGTCCCTGAAAACCAAGCAAACATCAAACTTTTTATGCTTAGTACAATGCTATATTATGTGTCTAAAAAAAAAGCAGCTTTATTGTATTTTGTGTTTTCACTACAAGGAGATTTTGCACAAAGCGTGATGGTATGGATAGCCATTTTATAGCAGCTCTAGTGAGACGCTCTTTCAAGTTTCATTTTCTCGATTCTCTTTCTATGCTGTTTTCCCAATTACAGGGAAATGAGTTGCTCAACCGCAAATATCACCGACATTGAGCATCTAAGAAAATCAGACTTTCATGAGGGGCATCCCCCAATAGTAGAAAATGACGTCACAACTTAGGCGTCATTTAGTCCCTTTTTGCATTAGGCTCCAACGTTTGAGACCCACCATTCACTAAAATAGATTGACCTTTTAGTAACGCCCATATCGACGCCCGGAAGTTAGCCGCCCACGGTTACAGAATCCGCTAAGGAGGCGACGCCCGTGACGCGGTTTATTTTATTTTATCAGGGCTCCTGCCACACGCTTTTTTTTTATATACGCCGCCATTTCGACGCCGCCAGCAATATAAATGCTAATTCGAATATCCGAGTTATTATCGCGCCAAGAACGGTTTACGAATGATAATAATAAATAAAAGACGGAAACGCCATTGGCCATCGCCCGCGATACCATTTATTCAATGTAAAAAAGAATTACGCCCCTGAAATCACGCCGCAAAAATGACGATTTAATAATAAAAGGCCAAAAGCCCGCGATTATACGAATACACTATAGTTTCACGCCACGCAGGCAACGTAAAGTTAACTATACTTAGACGCTGACGCGCGTTTACACGGTGCATACCAAAATATACCCTGCATGAAAAAAATCTTCAAGATAATGTCACGCGCTACTAATATATTGCCGAGCATTTTACGCTCCACGGTCCATGATATTTGATATTTCAAATGACGCCGAACGCGACGCCGAAAGGATGCAAGGAAAAAAAAAAAAGGAATTTATTGTTGCAATTGATACAATAATTTAAATTTGAATAAAAGGTATGTTGAAATTCCCATACAAATTATTTAATTTTGCATTTATATAATAATATACTAAGAATACAGTATTCACACTTTTAGTCTTCACGAGTTTTCAAAACAGCCTTATTAAAAAATGAACTACAAAGACTCAAGGTTTAGGGGAGCTACCCATATTTACAAATATAATATAAAACTAATCTGAACGTTCAGAATCTTAAATTCGTGATGTTCGGGATTATCCGAAATATATCTGTATGCCTCTGTCTCCGAGATCCCGAGCCTACAAAGTGCCCCTTACTGGTATTAAATCGCGGCGCCAATCTGTTCATGTTTTCACCAGATTAGACCTATAAAAAGTGGAAATAACAAATGTTAATAAGACATTTATGTTGTTCCTAGTCCTAGAATTACATAAATCCCATCAGTTCATTGTAGATAAAGTGGAAAGGCGCTCCCCACGTTGGTACAATTGATCGTACAAAGAAGCCCCTTGTGGTGTATTTTACTTTGTTTTATCATTCTTGACCATTTTTTGTTTTGATAAAAATTTTTCTAATTATACGACCAATGCAACTAGGTATTATCCCCATGTTGTTTGAACTTGTCATTGATTCTTAACACTATAATTGAGAGTTATAGAACTTATTTTTGCACTTAAGTTTTATAGCCTTTCCTTTTATTCACGGGAAAGCCTTACACTGATTAACGCTTGCTTTTAGTTATCTTCCGCAAGTCTTTGTGCATGTTTATTCTTAATCTATTTCCGCTTTTAAGGAACACAACAAGATAACAAAACTATATTTAAAATGAAATGAATGGATAAAAAATCATAACAAAATACCTTTTGATCCTCCTAGAGTGTTTATTAATTTGATGTTGGGCCAAGTAATCGGTCCTTCTTTTATCCTTCTCAACCGAAAATGACCCTTTTGCCTTATTAAAATAATAATTCAATATGTTATAAGACAAAAAGAAAAAATATCCAATAATTTTTAAAACTCCGATAAACTTTCCCCGCAACAGAAAAATATTTTCTTCATGTTGAACCTCTTGTACTTTTATTATCTCCGAAAAAAAAATCATTTTGTTTTTTTACCCTCCCCGCTGATCATAAGGATGTGCCATTCTCGACCGTTAGGAGGAAATAAGTTGAGGATCGTTCGTCCACTTGTCCTTGAAAAGAAATCATAAAAGCGCCTCCCTCGCCGACCTGAAGAAGACCATCAACGGGGCATAAAATGGTAAGTATGTCATATAAGGCGAAATGCCCAAAAGTATAAATACTACTACTTAGTAACGTAATCGCGGATCGATTTATCTTCTTCATGGACACGCAGGTCGTAAAATGTTCAATATTCTCCACGCCGAAAAATTTTTCCTTCGAAAACGTTGTTGTTGGCTTCTTGTGGAACCGCATTAAATCCGATGATCCACGCCGCAAGGGGAAACCTCACCCTTCCGACGATACAAGGAAAAAATCATAAAACAATGAGAATAAGCATCCTTTAACGCATCAGAAGCAAAGCGCCTATTGACATTTACCTATGGAGGTCTTTGTTGTTTTAAACTCTTTACCTCGATCCCCTCCCAATCTTTAAAATCGCCTACCACCTTCGACGATATTAATACCTATATACCACGCGGTTCGCCTGGAATCGAAGTTATCTATGGGGAATGTTTTGGACAGTGGCAATCCCCGGTGACAAGATCTTAGGCAAGTATCCCCCCGCTGGACAACCGCAGCTGCTGATGACCATAGTTATGTTTCCGGCCGAGGGGCGGAGAATCGTCCATAGAAATCATATTAATATCACGCAAAAGAATCATATATTAAAAAAATAGAATACAAAAACGCGGTCCTAATAAGCAAACCTATGGTTGTATAGATAAGGTTGGCTATCCGAGAGCCATCACCAAAGTTACCCTCCTTCGTTATCTCTAACATCTTCTCGATTTATTCTCGTATTCCCTGTACAATTCCCACACACGCCCTCAAACTTGAGAAGAGCCTCGGTTTAGAGATTCCTTCCAATGGCTCAACTCTCGCCTTCGATTCGATTTTAGAAGACATCTCCGGAGTCTGTAGTAACAAAAAGTCGTGGTCGCTTGATACGCCGAAAGCCGCCGAAGAAATAGCTTTTTCACCGCACGAGAAATAGAGAAATTTGAATTTCAAGAAAACACAAAAATGCATTTTAAAATATTCTTGACATATAAATAATAATGACGAAGACCCATCCCTACCACTTTTTTCATTAAGTTTTTGAAACCAATCTACCCAAAAAGTATCCCGCCAAATTTATCCCTTCTTCTAAACGTGAGTTAACCTAATCTTTCTTCTAATTCAATTTTCCGACCGCCAGAGTTTCCATAGCCAAATTTTCTCAAATCAGCTTCAGAGACTCAAATCAGCTTTCTCAAGAATGGCTACGCACTCGTACTCATCTCATTCCAATAGCTTGAACATTAATTTCCAATAGTAGGTGTTCAATAGCAATTTTCTTCAAAGGTCAAGATGAATGTTTCATGTTAACTACAAATCGAAAAAGGAAAGTAGGGATTATGCAAGATCGACTCCATCGATCCGGATCAGAACTCGCCATGGAATTCCGCCGGGGATAAGTATGTCCGAAGTTACGTTGATTAACCGGGCCGTGCTATGGATGAAGCTTTTTACCGCAGACCCCTGGGGATACGGTTGGAGAAAGTGTTGGAACATTTGTTGCATGGCCAAGAAACCGCTTTTAAAAAGGTATGTAACATGTATTACATTGTAGAAATATAGAAGTAGACAAAATTTGTTGTATTCATTGAAAAAGATTACAATTGTATATAATTTGGATAAACCGATAAAACCGCATAAAAATCCCAGTGACTATCGCTTCAAGCCCGCCCATCGAGTAGCCGGGCTATCGATACTCCCATTTCCATTGCAGGCATAGTGAATTCTTCTCCTGTAAAACCCCAAAGAAAAACACCGTGCTCTAGCTCCACCACCCCCCTCCGCCCACCTCCACCTCCACCTCCCCGCCCTGCCTCCTGCCCGCCTCGCTGAACCTCCAATGCATCGTGATAGCACCTCGCAGTAGTGGTTCCATTGGTTGAGCCATCTCCATTGCATCGTGATACCGCCTGTGGTAGTGGTTCGTGGTTGGGGCATCCGGCATAGAGGCTAACCACTAAGAAACGCAGTCCTCATTTTGAATCTCGAAATGACGGATGCGAGATTCACTTCCTCGACAATGCATGTACCGCGATTCTCGGCGATTAGATAAGAGGGCCAGCCTCCGCGGTGATTGCAAAGGGCCCCGTGAGCCCGTGATCTATCATTGCCCCTCAAGGCCAGCCGCCATCATCATTACTTGATCCAAGTACCCGTGGGTTGCAAGATCGGTGCTCCAAATTTAACCGGTGTTCGGCCGCGTTCAACCGACCGAGATTGAGCCGAAACCGAGTCGGGCCGCGGTGATTGCTGGCCCAAATGTAATTCCAATCCATCTTCGCCACCAACCGGGATTAATGTAACCCGCATCTATCAATAGAAAGTGAGCTTTAGTATCGCGATTCACCCCCGGCGCGGTTATATTTCTTTATTTATAAACTTAGAAATAAGAGACACGCCCACGCGGTTTAGCTTAAAAGTTGAAAAGTAGGGATACAATGTTTGCACGCCAGTAAACCGCTATATAGGAAAATTATAGATGCCACGCCGGCGTATTTCACAGGGGAGAAATCCGACAGAGATATAGTAAATAGATAAAGGCCAAATTAACGTAAATAATTGCCCCGGCCTTTATCTATTTACTTATCTATCCGGCATTGTGTTTTTTTTTCCCTCCCTCACAATGCACGCCGAAATGCATAGTATTCATGTTGAAGGCTATAAGTTACTATAAAACACGCTTTAGCGTGTTTCAAATATTATCTTTCAGATTTTTCTAATGCTTTCTACTACACTTATTCATAATAGAAACTTGCATGCAATAGCATGATTAATTCAGAAGAGAAACTCAAGAATTTACTGAATAAAGAAGCAGTATGAAGTTTATAAAAACTATTCTGTTTTTCATAAACATCATCTCCGCCTCCGCCCGAAAGCAAATGCAAAAAGCTTGTCTTCTTGGATTAAACCCGCCATTGAGATGCAACTTAAAACTAAATGAAAACTAACCTTGAGTTCTGAGGCTGGAAGGATTCAAGAACGGAGGACTATGCTTGTGGTTTTAATTCGAGGCTTTTCGATTCGCACCTTAGTCCTCCGCTTTTGGTTTTAATTTCGAAGTCTCCGATTTCTCAAGCATGATGCTACGTAACAAAAGGCTGAGTCTTTTAGTAAGTTAGAATTGCCGAAAACCAAACATCTAACATTGATGAATATAAATCAAGCCACCAAGATTTCGGACGGCGATCCAAACACGCCAGGTTAAACCGCAAATCGTATGAAGGAAGGAAGAAAATGTAGGAACTTTGAGAGCCGAAAATGGATTTATATAGGCACAATTAGAAAAAGTTAGCGGAATAATTGATTGCTTGAATTAACACGCCGGGCGCATTTGCCTTCCCGCCGCATATGACATGTATATGGTATATATGGAGAATATTGCATTTCATGCAATAAATTTCACGCATTTTATTCCATTTATTGCATTCAAAAAATAGAATTTAGAAATTTTATATAGGCTACATTAAAAAATGATTTTAAAGGCAAAATTATGAAGGCTAAAAAAATGACTTGTAAGGTTGGGGAATTGTTTTAGGTCGATAGGAAATTTTCCTATGGTTACCGTGGACGAATCGTAGATTTCTCATGTGGTTGATTTATAGTGTTCCCAGACTTTGTTGAGACAAAATTTGCGATACAAAAATTTAGAGATAAATAAAATTTTGAGACAAAATAATTGGAGAAAAACAGCTTGATTTAATTCAAATAATTTTATGTACGTAAAAGTCGTTCAAGAACACCGCTTGAAGAAAATTTTATGACGAAAACTGCTTTGATTTCATTCATAAGAGGAGAATGTACAGATGCCCGGCTTTTCACAAAATTACAGGAAAAAAAATGCCCGAGAGGCGTCCAAAGCTTCAGAAGCAACCAAAAAAAAAAAGGGCCGCCGATCTCGCATCATTGATCTTCCACGCCCGCAAACAAAGAAGGAAGAAAGGTGTTAGAAAAGAAAGAAAGGTGAAAAAAAAAAAAAATCGACATGCAAACCCGCTCATCTCTCACCATTCTAAAAACGGGTCGAATTCTCGACCTTCCTCCTCATCCTCTTCCTCCCTCCTCCTCCTCCTCCTCCTCCTCCTCTTCTTCAGAGATTTCATTCTCCGCTTCGTGGTCAAGCCAACCCCGGGCGAGCTGTTTCATGCTCTTGGGAGGACATCTCCTCCTCTTCTCCAACTCCTCCTCTTCCTCCTCTTCCTCCTCTTCAGAATCAGAGGAATCAGAGGAGCTCAACTCCTCCTCTTCCATGTCAAAATCAGCATCATCCTCTGAATCGGAATCAGAGGAGAATTGGGCAAGAAAATCTATGGGGGGGGAAGAGAGGGGGTTATTCAACCCGACGCCTCTTTGACGAGACCTCGGTTCTTCATGAAGTTCGAAAGGCCGAGGTCAACGCCATGGCGGCGTAAAAAAAATTGGGACAGAATGGTCTTGAGAGCGTGAACCGGATTTATATAGGGTTAATTAGAAATTAGCGTGAATAATTTATTGCCTCAAATAACACGCCAGGCGTACGAAATTCCCGCCAGCTATATTATCTAGGGTATATTATTATGGATAATAAATTCTCACGTCTATTAGTTATATGTCTTTTCGTAATCATATATCCAAATTTTCGATAATTAAAATTTGATATATTTATATAAATGTCATTTCCTTTGTTGTTGCCATGAAAATTTTGTTTTAAATGATTTCGCTTTACGCCATTGTTATTATTATATTAAACCTATTTCCAAGGAATTTCTTGCTTTTAAAAAATTTTGATTTACCTCTACATATTCCATAAATGTAATGTGACTTTTTTATCTTATGGTGTAATAATTTTTTTCTTACTCATTGACTAAAAAGGGTGCAATTTGCCTAGGTCAATGGTGCCCTCCAACTCAAGATGGTGAAAAGAGCAATATCAATGAAAACCAACTCCTAGCAAGAATGTTGAAGAAAACAATTAGTCCCTCTATAGTAGGGTGCAATGGAGGAACAAGAAGGTGAGAATCATGCACAAGTGCAACAAGGAAATAGTAGGCCAAGGAGTCATTGTGCTAGCAGATCCCGGTCAAGTCGTTAATGATGAAAGGCTAGGGGAAGACAATATTGGTATTGCAATTTCATGTTGGAAGACAACCGAAAGGTAAAGGTTTGGGTGACAAGGAATGTTTTGGTTGTGTCAAGCAATTGAGGTTCCTTTGCATCATGGCATGGCCTATAAGTAGTGTTCAATTTGTGGAGGATTATATTTTTCCGAGCCCCGAGGTTGTTGGGGACAATGATTGTCTTGATATTGATCCATTGGCGCTTGGAACTCTAAACCTAGGCAAAAGGGGAGAAGTATCGCCGCCGACATTATCCTAGCAAAAGAGCCAAGTTGATTAGTGACACCAAACGTGAGACAATGGTGAAGGTTAGGGGCTCGATTGTTGTTGAGTGATTGTATGCAATTCTTCACAATAGAACAATTGGTGGAAGCAAGAGCCACTTTTCAAGAGTACACCGTTGATGAGAAGAGGACCTACATGTACACAATCTTCGAAAGCATGCACTTCAAGATGAAAGAAACCCAAACAAAAAGATACCCTTTGCTAGGCAAATGGATATGTGCAAAAGCATGGCAGAGTATCCATGCAATTCCAACTTCTTCATGGCATAATTGGCAAAAAAAAGTGCAGAGGGGAAACGGATTGCTTTACATGGAAATAATGGTTTGTTGAGACCAACAGCTAGGGACCCCGGCCGCCAGGAGATATTTGAAAAATATATTGATTTCAATGCAGTCTATGCCACACAAAAGCGTAAGGGATGAAAAGGGAAGAGCAGCTTGTTGAGAAAAGGTTGCCATCACATTGTACTCAAAAGAGTATTTTGAAGAAGTGAATTCCCTACTGAGAATTGGGAATTCTTCCAATATCCCAACCTAGCTTTAGTAGGTTATGGAAGAAGCATTTCAATCATGTCACCATAGCAACTTCAAACAACTTTGCAAAGTGCAATTTATGTGCTAAGTTGAAGGAGACTCTTGATAAGACTGTGCAACCTAGTCAAAGGGCTAGGATAAGGGAGCATATGAAGGACCATATGACTGACCAACTATCATGTAGATCATGTTATTGGATGTGGAGGACTTTATCCGCATTGGAACCCAATAACTATTTATGTATTATACATGACAAGATGGACCAGCAAAAAAGACTTGTCTTCCACAATTCAAGTACATACCAAAGTCATGTGGAAGATCATACCCCTTTACGATCTCAATGATCAAGGGCAATCTTGCATGGGCGTAATCAAACCTACTATGGCCATTTTAGTTTGGAGTTGTGGAGTGATGGTCCGATTTTCATATTGGGAGTATTATGAGGTGTTTGAGAAACTATGAAAATGGATACAATGGTCACCTCCAGACCTTACAAAACTAGCCGACACACTACATAGAGCATTGTTAGATGGAAACCCTAACAATATTGAAAAGTTCAGCAAGGCAAGGTTTAGGAAGCATGGGTCTAATGAACATGTTGGAGCTTCAACTTCATCGCATAAACCTCAAGATCTACCCAAAAGGTTTCTCTTGCAACTTGATAATTGTGCCGCCCAAAATAAGAACAGTGGATGTTTTCTTTCCTATCCTACTTAACAAATGCCGGGGGATATTTGAAAGAGTTAATTTAGGGTTTCTATGCCCGGCATACCCATGAGGATGTGGATGCATTATTTGGCAAATATAGTTGTATAATCAAGCAAAGAAAACAAAGGACCAACTTTCCTAGGCTAATGGAAATCTTGCATGAATGCACTACTCCAAACCCTATAGCTTCTCTCATAGAAGAAGTGCCCCATTGGAAGAGCTTTGTGGATGGTTATACATTGGATCTTGAAGGTCATTCCAGCCTCCTCAGCTTCACTTTTTGGGTGAGAGATGGGATTCCAATCTTCCAATGGAAGATGAGACCTTCAGAGGATGAGTGGAGAGGAGGGGAGGAAATATGGCATAGAGATGAGAATGGCAAGCCTATGATACCTCTAGGTCAACCAAAAGCTTTAAAACCCATCAAGAAGTGAAGCAATTGGGATTGACTAAGGAAGGAATCCAAGACTATATAAAGCATTGGCAAACCAATCCAGATGACACCAACCGTGCCTTGGTGGCTTACCGGAAGAAGGTGATTAACCCGTTGGGGAGATAGACACATCCTCGATGAATTGAAAGAAGGGTGGTTGCCTAAGACTAGGTGGAAGACCTTAGCAGTGTGCCGAGGATTTTGATGACACCGTAAGTAGCATTCGCAAGCAATATGCTCCTCCTCCTTCTTACAAACACTATGTTGGTCCTAAGAACAATAGGCCAAAAGTTTCTAGGCATGGATGCTTATGAACCTTCCACCGACTTGGAATGCCACCAATTTGTGGTAGTAAAGCCATCGATTTAGATACATATCCAAAGGTGGTTGGGGTTCACTATCTCTCGATATTTGCAAAGAAGAAGGTAATATTAACTTCAACCATGTGCGGGTGGAATGGTGGTGTCCAAAGGCATCGCTTGACCAACGATGATCGATAAAGAAAGGTACTCGATTGTTGGACAAAGAGATGGAGGAGAACCGAAAGTGATCCCGATCTTTGGCTAGACTATGAAAGTGTTTTGTACTCATGGACTCCAAACACTATTCCAGCTAGAAATGCGAATTACAATACCTCGTGATGTCGAAGAAGGCTATGATATCATTGGGGTGCTTTGAAGAAAGTTGAATAACTATGTAAATTTTGTTATCACGCTTTTATGATATGGTGCTATATTGTGAAATATTGACTATTTTGTAAATAACATGATATTACGTTTTCATAATTTTGAGGTGAAATGTGTGAATTTGAATATGCTACTAAAAACATGCAATATGAAATTTGTCCCAAAATTAAGACATAAACCCAATTTAATTGAATGATGGTTTCTTCAGGAAATCAATATTCCTGATAGACTTTTCAGCAATTTCGGCAAGTTTACTATTGCCATGTAGAGCCTTGAGACTGACCTGAGGGGAAGTGGCAAAGGTATTGGCCATCTCAAACATCACCCTTCTGACCTCCAGATATGATATGTAAGCTAGGACAACAGGTTTCATAGTTTTGTTCAGAATTTTGGTCATGGTGACCATCTTCATCATGGGGGTAGCTCCAGGTAAACCGCCCATGTTGTTCAAGAAAACCAGATTCTCTGATCAAACCAAATTATGCCACTAGGACATTCAGACTTACCATTCTTTTTTCGTTTGTCACATTTGCACTTAAAATAAGGGCAGTGTGTTCTCCAGACCCTCTTGAGATAAAATTCACCCCTTTCTTCCCCAGGATAGGCCATGTGACCTTTTTGCTAACATATAACCCCTCAGATTCTTGTTGCAAATTGCTCAAAGAAAGTAATATCAAAGTTAACATCCAGCTTTTTCCATCATGAAGTACTTTTCCAACTTGGCAAAATTTGAATTTTGCAAATATAATCTCTTCATCCGTTATTCCCCGCAAGTGCTTTCCATGTGTCAAGATCTATTGGGGCAAGGGCCCCAAAGTTTTGACTTTTCCAAATACCATAAAAGTATCCAGCAGAAAGGCTTTCAACAACTGGTTCAGTAATAATGGGAAAGCAAGCAGAATTAGCTAAGGTAAGATAGGGGATTTTATCCTCTGAACCATCAGCAGATTTGAAGATATAGGATTCCTCTTTTGTATTGGCATTGCCGGTACCAAGGCTAAGAAAATCTTCTTGTGATAAGTCACCGCCGTAAAAGAGGCAGCTTAGGGCGCAGATCAAGAGGCTCAATTGAATCCTCCATCTCGAAAGTGAGGGGTGAGATTTCATTGGTCTTTTCCAAAGCAGTGAGTCCAACCATAAAAGCTTTTCCAGCTTTATCTTCAGCACATGTTCTATTAAAGAGAACAGTGGGCATTTCATTGTAAATTGAGATCAAAAGATCTTTACATTTGGTGTATTCAAAATTTACCTTCTTCATGAAATTAAAGGCTTTAAACCATCCATTGAACCCTAGACAAGTCACCGGGTGACCATTTCTTTTCCATAAGATGCGCCCCCTAAAATGATATACTGTGAATGCTCGGGATTTGATGCAGCCGTAATGGTTTGCACAGCTATACTTGGATTATCAATCCCACATTCATTGTAGTGAAAAGGTAATAATTCCTTAATCCACTGTTTGCTGGTATCTTCTTCATTGGATACCCTGTTTTCCTATAAAGTTCAGAAACAGAAAGATTAGAATAGTGAGAATATACACCACAAGGTATACCAAATCAAAGTCCCCAGTTAAACCAAGGCACTGAAAGCAAGTAAAAAACCTTTGTCAAGACAAGTCCTGACCCTAAGACCAAAAGCCCTTTTGAGAATTTGGCCTTCAATTAGCAGCCTTAGATTATACTGGTGTACATACATCTAAGCAATGATTTGGTACCATATATTAAAAAGAAAATAACATCAATACATTTTCATACTTTAAAATACAGCATATGGAAATAAATTACCCAATGGGTAGAAGTCATTTGTTACTAAAACAATTTACAACTAATTTTTTCAGAAATAGAGTAGAAAAGTAGAGCTTCCACAGATCCTTGAAGAAATACTTCATACGTGAGACGCTCCATAATATTGAAACAGAAATATCAGTGAAAAGAGCAAAAGATCCTGTTACCTGCAGTAAACCAACCAGAAATTAGCCTAATGGGTAATCATGGCAGCACTAGCAGGTGTCATGGGATCTTTTGAGTTATCCCCTTCACTGGCCTCGATACACGAATTTAAAGCGTAAAAAGAGAAGTTAAGATTAAGTTTAACTAGGTCTGCACACGATATAAATTCATCGTGGTAAATCATGGCAGCACTAAGACTAAGTGATTGCAATCAATTGCAAAGCAATATACCACCATATG
>JAJEKV010001049.1:0-36953 GCA_021234155.1 Isoetes taiwanensis | reverse complement strand
TAGAGGTGTTGGCTCAGTGTTGTAGTAACTTAACCATCCTAGTTTGTTCTTTCCCTTTCAATGATTTTCAAGATTCCTTGCAAATGTTCCAAATCTTCTTTGCAAATGTTGAACCATATGTTTTGGTCCTTCTGTGTCAATGAATGTATTCGACTTGCCATTCCCCTAGAACGTCCCAACTATCTTTGTGTGGTAACAAAACTTGATGTACTCAAAGT
This sequence comes from Isoetes taiwanensis, assembly GCA_021234155.1. Lineage (NCBI taxonomy): Eukaryota > Viridiplantae > Streptophyta > Lycopodiopsida > Isoetales > Isoetaceae > Isoetes > Isoetes taiwanensis. The sequence continues at coordinate 36,735 of JAJEKV010001049.1, read as the reverse complement.
AATGGACATAAAGACTTCAGATGGAGCCTTCCATCTTTCGCTGCCTCGCTCTTCACAAAAATACCCAATTGTGTCAATAAAAACTCGAAAGCAACTAAACAACTAGAACCAATGGCACAACACTATTCAACTATTTATCACTTCAAAATGTGCCTACCTTCACGCCTTTGTTTTGAAAGGGATAGTGTCAGCCATACTGGGCAAAAGACGTAAGAGCAATGCACATGATGCCTATGCTTCTATTGACTCTCGGCATTGGAATACAAGTACTCAAAGATTTAAAGACTCTCATCCTCAAGATCACAAGTAGACACCCTGCTTGAAGAGCCAAGGAGAGTGGCACGCATTGAAGATCACAAAGCAATAGCAGATTTAAGCAAAGTCGCTTAGAATTTGAAGATTTGAAGACCCCTAAATTTGACTTGGTATGTGTATAATTTTTTGAGTTCTTGGTATGAGCACTATTTCGTCATGGTTTACTTCTAGAGTAATGCCACCTTATTCCTATTCAACATTAATCTACTTGGCTCATATTCCATGCCTCACCTTCCATACCCCTTAACAATCTAAGGGAATCTAAGAAAATCTCATAAAATGTCAAAAATCTAAGAAAATATTCATAAGTCTAAGGAATCGAATCTTCATAACATCTAAAGGAATCTTGATGAAATCTTAGTATATCTAGGGAATCTCCATAGAATCTATTTGAATTTATGCAATGGGCAGTAACCCGTGGCAACTATAAAATCTAAGGGATCTAAAAGAATCTAAGTGAATCTCATAAATTCTACTTAAAACTCAAAAGAGGAGTCTTAGTTCTAGGAAGTTCTAAATATTCTAGAATGTTCTCATTGTCTCTAAAATATTGTAGATAGTCCCCGGTAAGCAACTCAAAAAGAGAAAGTTTTTTAAATTTGTGAAAGTCGGTTGTGAATGCCTTATAATGGATTAGGTAGTATTAGAAAGTTCTCTAATATTTTAGATGTGCATGAGAGCCAAAATAAAATATTTTAGAATGTTGTATGTTACGTATGCTTATGGTAAGCACCTCAATCTAAAAATAGAGAGATTTTCAAACTCTACAGCAACCAAAATAGACAAGTTCTAAAATATTTCTATATGCTTGTATAGCATTTATCTCAATCTATAAATAGAAAGCTTTTTTATTAAGGTACAGAGGGATGTTCTAGAAAGTTCTATAATGTTCTATACTAAAGTAACAACATGAATAAGTACACCTCAGACCAAAATAAAGTTTAAACTCTAATTATCGTATAATATTTGAGACATGCATCTGCATGAAATTGCACCGTGAGAAACGGAATAACATAAAGACGTATAAATTTCGTGATATATATACAAGTAAGCTCAGACGGCGAATCTGCCAAGCATGCTGAGCTTAAACCACGATATGATGGTGGAAAATGCCCTTAGATTTTTAAAATTCTACAAAGATTTCTGTATTCTCAAAAGACTATTCCAAGATGCTCAAATTCTCATAATTCTATGTAGATTCTCCTAGATTCATTCAAATTTTGTAAAGGTTCCCCTAGATTCCCCTATATTCTCAAAGATTTTCTAAGATTCCCTTGGATTCCTGAGATTCTCAAAGTTTTTCTAAGTGATTCCCATAGATTCCCCGAAGTTCCTCGAGATTTCCCTAGATTCCCAAAGATTGTCTCTAAGATTCACTTAGATTCCTAATGCATTCTATGTAGATCTCTCTTTTGGATTCTTTTAGATTCTAAGAATCCTTAAGTTCTCCAAGATTTACTGTGATTCCCTAGATTCTAAGCAAAGATTCTTTTTGCTCCTTTTAAGACTTTCATCAAGACCCCCTTAGAATCTCAAAGATTCCACCAAGACTTAGATTCTCAAAGGTTCTCTCAAGATTTTGTATAAATTTCAAAGATTCTATGTAGATTCTCCTGCATTTTGTAAGATCCTAAGAAGATCTCAGATTCTCAAATATTCTATGAAGATTCCATTCAATTCCCTTTAGATCCTCCTAAGATTCCCCTAGATTCCCAAATATTGCCCCAAGATTCACCTAGATTCCCCAAGTGATTCCTAATGTGAGATTGTCTTGCCCTTAGATTCTATGAAGATCCTCTAGGTTCTCAAAGATTTCATCAAGATTCCCTAGATTTCTAAAGATTTTATGAAGATTCCTTAATATTCCTCTTTCTTTTAGATCCTATAAACATTCCTTAGATCCTCCAAAATTCCATCAAGATTCTTCTAGAATCTAAAAGATTCTATTAAGATTCCTCTAGATTCTCAAAGATTCTAAGTGTAGACTCTAGATTCTCAAGATCCTATCAAGATCCCCCTAGATCAAATATCTATGAAGATTTCTAGGCTTCCATAAATTCTCTCTCGAGATTCCCATAGATCCTCAAAGATTGGCCCCAAGATTCACCTAGATTCCCTATAATTCTATGTAGATTCCCTTAGATCATATGAAAATTTTTTAGGCCCACTAAGATTCCATCAAGATTCTAGATTCTAAAGATTCTAGTAGGAACCCCACATACCCCAAATATTCTCTCAAGATTCACATAGATTCCCTCGAGATCTCTATGTAGATTCTCCTAGATTCTCTAAGATACTATCAAGATTCCTGTATAGTCGCTATGTCTTCGGTGACTCCCTAAATTCCCAAAGACTATTTCCCTCAAGGTTCCTCTAGATTCCCCAAGATTCTATGTAGATTCTCTTAGCTTCTTGAGATTCATGAGGATTCTCCGATTCTAAAGATTCTCCCAAGAACTTGCTAGATTTTGCAAGTATTCTATGTAGATTCTCCTAGATTCTCTAAGATCCCAATGCAAGATTCCCCTAGATTTCCAAAGATCCGTGAGACTCCCTTTACATTCCTTAAGGTTCTATTGAGATTCCTAGATTTCTAAAGATCCCACGAAGATTTCCCCTAGATTCCATTAAATTATATAGATTTTAGAAATCCTAAGATTCTAAGAAGACTTAGAATCCCATCATGGGCTCCAACTGCATTTTAACCAGGTTTTCAAAAAGCACCACTTACTAGAAAGCCCTCGATGAGAGGAATTCAATGGCGCGGGTCCACCATCCAACCCCTCTAATCGTGAAGTTACGGTCTTTGAATGTGGATTTAAAAAAAAGAAGCTCTCTCGAGATTTAAATCCATAAGGTTCTCTTTGAGATTCCTCAATTCCCAAAGACTATTCTAAGATTCCTCTAGATTCCCAAGTGATCTTCTATGTAGATTCCTTTCTTAGCTTCTTGAAATCTTACGAGGATTCCCCTAGATTCCCCAAGATTCCCAAGAATTCCATAGATTTTTGCAAGATTCTACAGAGATTCATTTAGATTCTCTAAGATTCTACCAAGATTCCCCATAGATTTCCAAATATTCTCTTTGATTCCCTTAGATTCCCTAAGGTTCTATTAAGATTCCCTCTAGATTCCTAAAGATCCTAAGCGAAGATCCCCTAGATTCCATTAAATTACATAGATTTCAGAACTTGTGATTCTGCTAAGATTCTAGAATCCGCATCAAGTGGGCTCCAATCATGAAAGAGTGCTAAACCACTTATTGGAAAGTTCTCAAATCTAGGAATCCAACCCTTCATCCGGGATCCTCTACCGTAGTTACGCTCTTTCAAGCGCGTATTTTAGAAAGTCCATCATAAATGCTTTGCCATCTCACTAACTTTTTATTAATGAGAGTGCCACCATCTCCTCCGAAAAAAAAGAAAGTAATTTAATATAAAACTTAATGGCTAGGATTTATCCTCGCTTTGATTAATACACCAAATCCACTTTTGGCACTTTGTTTGCACCTTCCCGGCTGTACCCGCGGCTAGGATTTCTCTTTCCTTCATCCGGCTTACCAGACAGGTGCATGTTCACCCAGATCGACGCGCGTAATCGCTCTTACTGGCCGATCTCAGATCTAGATGGCCCGCATGCGACACCAAATACTGACCACCGGATAAGGGGTGGAGCTTAAGTAAGGGTTCATTTCAAAGTGTCGATCTCGATGTGGATTGCCCTGCATCGACGCTTCACCTCAAAATAATTGGAATACCGATGCTTTATATAATCAGAGCATGCAAAGTTATTTCGATCGCGGGTGGCCATCGCCACCAAGTAATGTGTAATCCTAAAAACATCATATTCATTTTGACCGATGCTTTTTTACTATATTTATAGTTTAACCATCAATGCTAATTTAACTCTTCTCGTATCATCTAAAATCTAAAGCCACTCTTTTTTTAGCCTTTTCAAATAAAAACAATAAACCAATATAAATGTTGATACTCATTAGTGTTAATGGGTTGGGCATGATTATAGTCAATAACCAAAAAGCTATCACAAGTTACCCAATTTGTCAAGCCACGTGTTCTGGCTGGACCAAGAAATCATAGCCCTATTGGTAGTTGTTAGATCACACTCTATATAGTTACTTGATTCGCGAGTAGAGACAGTAAGAAGAGTAGTTTCTGTGAAGGATGCCAAATAACTTAGAGAAAATGGAGGAGTAATCCTCTGAACAATATCATTTCTGGGATAACCTTAGATATGCTTTCATCCTGATAAGATAAAAATATCACTAAAATTCACTTGCTATCCATGGCCTATGCACACATCTCGCTTAGTATACAGTATTGCTCTCAGAATGTTTGTGACAAATGCAAAAATGAAAAGATCCTATCCATTTGCATCGCGTACCCTACAATCTCTGTATATGCTATATGATATGTCGCTTATAAAGGAAAATCGAGTAATTATAAATTTAGATATCTTGAAACGGACTCAATATCATATAAAGAAGATCAAGCCAACTTATCCCTAAACCTCTCTATTGAAGCTCGAAAATTACAATTAGCGACAAGAATCTCAATCTTTATCCCACTCTCGACATTTATGGAAAGGTTGAATTGCTTTTGCATCTAATTTGCTTGTTAAATAAAACGTAGTCTTTTAATTTGCTGATTTCACGCTTCCAAGTGTTCTAATATTTATCTCTATTCTTCCATCCTTAGATTTCACTCATCTCACACCAATCCTCCCCACAAAATCAAGCTGCATATGGAAAAACACTATTCAAATGCTCACGTTAGAAGTTGCTATGTATTCTGCAAGAATAGATAATAGTTGTTCTAAATTGTTCCTCGCATAACTCTTTCTTAATGCTCTTTTTCAAAATAGAACATCTCTATTTTCTTAATCCGAAATTCATCTAATTTAGAATAGAACAACTTTATTTTCAATCATCAAACTTAATACTTATTCACGGTCCAACATAGCAGGTTAGAGGTTATACAATACCAAAATCTTTTCTACACGTAACAACTTTTAATTATCTAATCTCGTAATAGACAACTTTATTTCTTCAATCTCAATTCATTTCTACTTCCGTACTAAAACATACCCAAACTTAGAACTTTACTCAAGAATGTGCGAAAGCTAAGCTCCTTTTCCAAATTTTACCGTGAGTCGGGACACAATACCTAATAAATTTTATCGTGAGAAAATCGCTTTGTAAATATTAAGGCACTAATGATTTTGGCGCTTGCACAACCTCTAATAGATAAGTATTCTGTACAAAATCCAACCAAAACATTTGGACAGTTCATGACATTGAATAACGCTTCAAAGAAAACAAGTTATATGTTCTTCTACTTCAAGTGTGTTCGCTTCCTTAAAGCAAAACATTCATTAATTGTGAAATTCAAATTCTGTAAGTTCTACTCCCATATGTCAAAAAAAAAAATGACTAAATCATTTGTCAAGTGTTCTCTACTAATCGGGTTATCAATAAAGAGATCTCTGCTGAAATGTTCTCCCAACCCTCACACACACATATCCAATTTAAAAATATTAATACAAATAAAATAATAGGCTCACTATTTGGAACAAAGAATCTTATATTATTTTCAAAGATATTACTTTGAAATCAGAAATGGATGGCTCTTATTTATCAGAGAAAGAGGTTAAAAATAAAAGTTATAATCTATATGCAATTGCCGGCTTCGCATTTCTAAAAGATTTGTATAGAACAACACACATCACATAATCCTAAACAATCTTATAAAATCACAAAACCGTAAAATATATAACTATGACTCACGTGACTCAAGCCAAATTCATTCACTCACCTTGATATTCATCAAGTTCTTTTGATCAAATTTTCTCAGATCCACGATCGCTGTTGCCCCCAAAGGGCAACATACTAATTGAATGGTTATTTGTTGAAGTTGTGGGAAGGCTAAGCCAAACGAGTGAATTTGTAGTCAACATTGATATGTAGCAGTCAAAGGATGTCCATTTTACAAGTCAACAAGTGTTCATGCTCAAGACTCATAAGTGAGGTAATTTTATTTAAGGTCAAAGTGTTAGTCAAGAATATGCTCTAGAAGACTCGGGGTTATGAAGTTTGGAAGACAATTTCAAGATTGGAAGTTAAAAGTTTGGAAGATCCCATGGCATTAGATTCCACCTCCTAGCCTTACCCATACTCTACCCCCCATTTCCCTAGTCATATTCCCCTTGTGCTTATATTTCCCTTGTTCATTTTCGCTAAATCACACCTTGATTTAATTCTTTTGCTCCTTATTTCATATATATCTCTTTCCCACTCTTATCACACCTTCCATGAATACCCCTAGCCCATTTCTAGCTTGGAATTTTATGACCACTTTGGGTTTCTTGTCCACCATTGTGCCTTAAATATTCATACCCATGGAATATCCCAATGCATAGGTATCTAAGCCTAGCATATTCCTCAAAAATTCTGTGCCTCCCATTGATCTACCTATCTAATTATTTCATAAGGCACCTTTGAAACCATGGCTCACATTTTAAATGGTTAAATACAAGATATTCCCCGTTTATACTCCCAAAATACTACCAATCGGGTGATCGCCAAGTAAATTCCGAAAAAATACAAAGTTGAAGAACCCTAAATTGAAAATTGCTCCTAATCAATTTAATGGAAGCCTTGCACTGGAACTTACTCATTTCAGATTCCCTTCCTAAGCATTCAATCAAGCTTCCAAATTTAAGCCCTAAGATGCCTAAAATCTAAATCTATATACATGGGAAACTAAGACAGAGAAAATTTTGAAGGCCCAGAGGTATTCGTGATCCTATATTGATCATTGCCGAGCAAGATCTAGATCTATCCTTGAAGTTCTCGAAATTTCAACCGATTTACAAGATCCGCTGACATTATCTTCAAAAATTACTTATTGACTCGAGAAAAGAATATTTTCCTCGATATGTTAAGCTATGAAGCATTCTTATATTCTCGCTATCATGATATAATATCTCCATATCAATTCAAATCATTGCCAAGTTGTCAACCATCTCTATATATTATTTTACAATTTTGCTAAGCAAAATAATTCTACAAAAATTTAGTGTGTTTTTTCTACCTCTTTGGACTAATTTACATCTATCTTAGAGTCAGGCAAATGAAGGAGTTGGAATCATTCAAAATACCAAGTATAGCCTAAATTCAAAAAATTGCTCTCTAGTTTGGACAGCTAATCAGATTTTGCCAAATCTATCCACACAAAAATACCTTTTCACATCCAAAAGAAGATTTGATTGATTGCCCTCATCCCTAGCATCATTTGCCACCTATGTACTTTGAATCTCTCGAAAAAAGATTGGCACCTAAATCTCACCCCTCGACCACCGCTTACATTTGACCTCTATTGACCAAAATTCGACTCCACTTTGAGCTCAATAACTCACATAGATCCACCGACTTGGTCCGAGGTTTCACTGCTGCTAATCCACTACTTTTTTGACTAAGTCTATTGTACCCGACCTAAAAAGATCGACTGCACTCCCCGACACCACATTGGTTTCAGTAAAGGTACCATTTTTGAAATGGTGCTGTTTAGGAACTCAAACTTTTGAACTTGTTTTTGGGATTTTCTTGTATAGATTGATCACCTCAAGGACCTGAGGTTCTAACCCCAATTTGAGTGAAAATCCTTGAATTGGTTCCTTTGTGGTTGACCTTTGCCGTGCTTTTAATAATAACATTCTGAGGTTCTGTACCGGTGATCTTCCCCCGATCTCTTTAACTCATGGCTCCAAAGCAAAAATTCCAAATAGTAAACAGAACCATTAGAAGATGCTGATGTATCGCATCATATAGGAAGGCCATTAGTTTCAAGTTTCAACTAGCTTACTCAAAACATGCCATACCAGCTTGAGTTGAATGTCTCGCTCCTTACCTACCTGATTCCAAAGATGAGTGCTAAGTAAATCCACTTTTTGAGAATATTTGAAGACTATTATTGGCTGTGGATTATGGTTTCAAGAAAGGATGTAAGCTGTAATTTGAAAAATGTTTCAAAGATGAAAGTGAAGCCGAGCTTGCTAACTGGCGAGAAGAATGGGTACCACTTCAAGGATGAACTTGTCAAGAAGTTTCGATAGATTTGGTGTTGGTCGCCCACAAGATTTGCTAATGAATTGCAAGGTTTTTCTATACATGCAGTGAGAAAGTGCGAACCAGTACAAGGAGAGGTTAGTACATTCATGAGCAGTGTCAAAAAGCACAAGTTACCATCCCAACTCGCTCTTCTTAATTCTTGCCTTTATTAATGGTCCGAAAAGAAGACCCGGATATCCAAAGAAAGTTGCTCAAAATCCAAGCTGCTGGTTTGATTCCATTTACAAAGTCTTTGCCAAAACCACGATCTAACCTGGGATGTTCTCTACTCTCGATAAGCATTATGCCCTCATCATACCCCGATCCTTTTTACCCCGAGGTGTTATTGATGCACACTATGACCATCATCCTTCCATTCCAAAGCATATGCCATACGTAAAAAAAAAGAAGAAATCTAAGGAGGGGGAAGCTAGTTCTCAAGTTGCGTAGGTTAAGTCGGACTATCTAAGGTTAATATCGAGAGGCTTTAAAGCAGAGTTAACCAAACAACTAGTTGAGCCTAAAACGCAAGAAATCAAAACTTCACCCCAGATGTGTCCATTGTAATAGGAATACTCATCCATCAGAAATTTGCTATTGGCAAGTGTGTCCTAAATGTAATAGAAAGGCCACTTTGGGAAAGAATGTCCCCATTTGTTCTTTACGTAAAGAAGTTGGTCATATCTCGATGTTAAGTGTGTTGTTAAAGAATACTTGCCAAGCAGAACAAGAAAAAGGTCAACCTAAACCTTACGTGAGGTTTATCAACCAAGCACTTCAATAAGGTTTATTCAAAGGCTGGGCACGCCCCAAGACCTAAGAAGTTATGGTAGTGGTAAACCGAAGAAGAATGAATGAAGTCAATACACATGCTGACCTGGTAGGCATCCCACAATTAGATCTCCCACCTACAATGGAAGTACCTCCGCCAGTGATAGCCCCACCTCCTCAAAGAAAAGTTTGGTAAGAAAGACCAAGACTTTGATGAAGTGGATATCTTGCTCAAAAACTCTAAGGTAAGTGTGGATCTTTTCACATTGTTAAAAAGATTGCACCCAAATCTAAAGAGAGAGTGCTTCAGCAAACTAGTGGTGAACAATTAAATGCTTGTATAAACTTTAATCATGCTAATCGATCTTATTCTAGCACGTAATGAAAAAGACCCGGAGCATTTACATGTTCAAATGCTTAGAGGTTTTACTTTTTCCAATGTATTACTTGATGGGGATCTCCCCAAACATCATGCCATATCACATTATGAAGAAGTGTGGTTTCGAGGTGGACAAGAGAGCTTCTATATTACTAAGATCTTTTATAATGCTAAAATCTCTCTATTGGTGTGGTGACTAAAGTGCCCCTAATACGTAAGGCATAAATCAGAATGCTAACTTTATTGTGGTGGCTTTTGAAGATATAGAGATGAATCTGATATCTATGACATACTTTTAGGGAGGAGATGGCTAGCTATCAGGATGCCAGGCTCACCGGGTCTCAAGGAGATGTACCATCTCCAATGGCTCCCAAAACGCTACTATTTACAACCAAGAAGGCCTCCTATGACTCCAAAGAAGAGGTAAACTTTATTAAAGAAATGCTAATTGAGGAGCCTTTGGGATCTTATTAAAAGTTAAAAAACACCAAACCAAGGAAATATGAAATGGTTCCCCTTATTATGGAGTGTGCACTTCCCAAAAAACAAGGACCAAATGTGTTTTCTATGGTTTGATGGAGGTATCTCTAAAAAAACTAAATGTTGCATCATCTCACGCTATTTTGAAAGATTCTTTCTCATAAACTCTTAGCTAAGGTAGGGAGAATTTTTCCTCAAGTCACTTCTAATGTGGCGTATCACAAGGCTTTGATTACAGGTCTTCAAGAAGTTGCAAAGCTATGGATATTGCCAATATCCATATTTATGGTGACTCACAATTAATTTGCAAACAAGTTTCAGGAGATTATCAAACAAAGAATGCAGATATGGAGCTTTTGAAGAATCAAAGCAATGGGAGTGCTCTCAAGTTTTGCTTCATGGAAATCACTCATATCCCCTGTGAGAACGTAAATTTGAAGTCGATGCTTTGGTAGAGAGACTCATGTCACATTTAACTGAAGGAGCTATTCCTGAAGATGATCTTGATGACAATGAAGTAAAAGCACTCTGTCCTATTTTGACCATTGATGCATCAGAAAAAAAGGAGACTGAAGAGATTGTAATCACTAAGAATGGTAAGACTCGAACCTTGTTTGTTGGGGATTTGATTGAATATCAAAACAAAGAGAACATACAAGTGTTTTTTGAAGAAAGAAAAGATGTATTTGCTTGGGATTATTCAGAGCTATCGTGTATCGGAACTGATGTATGTCAATTTGAAATTAAGATTAAAGAAGGTTGTAAACCCGCTTTTCAAAAATTGAGAAGGATTAATGCTTCACTAATGGGACTAATTAAAGATGAATTGGATAAGATGTTGGATGCAGGTGTTATTATTGAAATTGTTAATCCAGAATGGGTATCTTGTATTGTCCCTGTGGAGAAAAAAAGTGGTGCTTTAAGGATCTGCATTGACTATCGAGACCTCAACAAGGCTACCATCAAAGATTGTTACCCTTTTTGCCCTTTTAGAGGAGATCTTATATGCTGTGAGGTAAAGAGATGTACTCATTTTTGGATGGCTTCTCGTGATTCAATCAGATTAGTATTAAAGAAGAAGACCAACCTAAGACCTCTTTATTACCCCTTTGGGAACTTATGCAATGAAAAAAGAATGCCTTTTGGACTAATGAATGCACCTACTTTCCAGAGAGCCATGGATGTTATTTTTTAGGCATATGTCTCCTCAAGAATTCGGGTTTATTTGGATGACCTTTGTTTGGGATCTCACCCTACTAATCATTTGGAATTGTTGGCAAAGATATGTTCTTTGTGTAGGGAATCTGGAGTCAACCTTAATCCAAAGAAATGTGTTTTCTTTGCATCAAGGACAACTTCTCGGGACACGAGGTATCCAACAATGGTATACAGTGGCACAAGAAAAAGGTTGAGGCTCTCAAAACTCGTGCCCCAAAAACTTGAAGCGGTGTCAAAAGTTTTATTGGCATGACTAGTTTTCTTAGGATGTATATTCCTAATTTTGCTCACATTATAAGTCCTATTTCTAAGCCGACAAGAATAGGTAGGATTTCCAAACTGAGAGCAAGTATGTTCTGTCCACATGGTCATCAGTTGCCAAGAGTCTTTGAATTGCTTATAAAGTCCATTTGTGAAGCAACTCTCCTAAAAAAAGATTTGACCAAGCCATTTGAGGTCTACATTACTATTACTAAAAAAGGCCATAGGCTTAGCTATTCACAGACAAGCACACCATAGCTTTTGCCAAGAACAATGGAGTTCAATAAAGAAAAAATACACCAATGGGAGAAGAGTGTCTGCCGCTCTCATGTTTCTCATTGACAAAGCAAGGTCATTTGTTATTAAAGAGTTCACCAAGTTTATATGAAGCAAAATCCAACAGTTTTATTATTTGGTAAGGCTACCTCTAAACCAAAAATTCAAAGGTGGGCTTTGCAAGTTACAAACCTTTGATATTTCTATAAAAGAGTTACATCAAGTAAAGAGTCCTAGTCTCTATTTGCCTTATATTTTCTTTGACCATGAGGATGTAGTGGAAGTTGTTGATTTTGTGGATGCCTTAGCTTATTTGCAGTGCAGATGATGATGAGCAGGCCAACAGGATTGGCGGCTACCTATAAAGAATTTTCTACAATTGAGGGAGATGCCCTCGATTGACCTCAAGCCAAAGAAAGGAGATTTAAAGAAAAGTGTAGGCGTTCAAAATGATTAATGATATTTTATGTAAAGTCACAGGGATGGACTATTATTGAGGTGTGTCAATGAAGAAGAATCGCCTTTGATCATTAAAGAAATGCATGAAGGAATATGTGGAGGCCATTTTGCTGGAGATACCAACGCCAAGAAAAATTCTCGTGTCAGTTACTATTGGCCTACAATATTTAAAGATTGTTATATACCGCTATAAAATCTTGTCACAAGTGCCAAATATTTGGCAAGAGGATCCTTATCCCAAATGCACTAAATCCCATAATTTCTCTAGACCCTTCCAAATTTGGGGATTAGATTATATTGGCCCTATTAACCCCTCTTTCCGTAGGGCAACATCAAAGACATTATTGTAGCTCTGATTATTTTACCAAATGGGCGAGGCAATTCCTTTGAGACAAAGCAATGCCCTTACAACAAAGAAAAGTTCTTACATGAGTACATTTGTGCACGGGTTTGGTATTCCTCTACAATTACATTCCGATAGAGGTACTCCTTTTGTGAATGAAGTTATTGCTAATTTATTGACCATTCTAAGGTCAAACATACCAAGAGTTCCTCTTACTATCCCCAAGGTAATGGTCAAGCAGAAGCTACTAACAAAGTTTTGAAGGGTATTTTTGCGAAAAACAAAGTGGATGATAATCAAAAGGATTGGCATGTTAAATTAGTGGATGCCCTATGGGCTTATAGAGTCACCATCAAAGCAAAGAACCACTCATACCCTTTTTAACTTGGTTTATGGCATTGAAGCCGCTTTCCAAAGAGAGCTTGAGCTTCCATCCCCGAGGTTAGCTCATAAGTTGTGTTTGCCTTTTGAGTATGCCTTGCGTGAAAGACCGATGCCCTTTTGCATTTAGAAGAATATAGGATGGAAGCCGAGAATGCTAATTTGCTTAAAAAGCCAAGGATTTGGCCGCTTTCAAAGCTGCTCATAAAATACAAGGGACCTTCAAGACTGGAGAGTTAGTTTTGAAATGGAATAAATCAAGAGAGGATTCAGCCAAGAAGTTTGAGAATCTTTGGGAAGGTCCCTATGAAGTGTTGGAACCTCGCAGCACCAATTCATATTGGCTAAATGAGTTGACTTCAGATTGTCACTCCCAAATCCTATCAATACTATCCACCAAAAAGGTACCGGATCAAAGACATTTGCTTGTCTCTTTTCATGCTCTAGAATGCAAGTGCAGGAAGTTAGAATTAAAGTTAGATATTAGATAGGTTGGATTTCACTTTGTTTAAATTTAGAGACTAATGTCTTCACTAAGTTTATGTTTGCAGATTAGCCAGTATGAATGATGAGCTATCAAACAGTCTCAAACCAAGGTTTTTATTAACTGCCAAGTGTCATTTGCAGGAGCACCCTTTTTCCATTCTCACTCACCTGTCTCATTGTAGTCCTGCCTCCATTCAGCCATGCCCTTTCATTTTATCTCTCCAAATGTGCACTCTGCAAATTCAAATTTCTTCACCATCATAGCAGAGTGCAAGAATCAAGTTTAACTTGTTTGTATGTTTCCATGACAAAGCACCCTTTTCTCCATCTTTATTCATCCGCCATAAGTGGTCCCGCTATCCATTTAAACTCCTTACTCTTGTTCTCATTCCCAAAGAAGGCACTCGCAATTCAACCTTCACCATCATAGCAGAGTTGCATTTTAAGGATCAAGAAGTCACACATTTTCTTGTTTTGGCGAGATCTCAACATTTGCACCTTCCCCTCATTCTATACACTCTACTTCCATCACTATCTCACCATATCCATACTCATTCTTTACACACTTTCTTGTTTTGGCGAGCTTCAAACATTTACATATCCATATCACCTCATATATTCCACTTCCATCACCACTTTACCATGTTACATTCATTCCCACTTCCTTCTCACTCACTCACTTTTTCACACCACTATATTCACCTCCATTCTATCAAAGACTTGCACTTCACATTCTTTTTCTACCATAATTCTCACTTAGATACCTTGGTACCAAGACTGAAGACCCTTGTGGCTGAGGGGACCAGCCATTTTCTTGTTTTGGCGAGATGTTGCCCCCAAAGGGCAACATACTAATTGAATGGTTATTTGTTGAAGTTAGGAAGGCTAAGTCAAACGAGGACTTGGTAGTCAACATTGATATGAAGGTCAAAGGATGTCCATTTTACAAGTCAACAAGTGTTCAAGGCTCAAGACTCATATGAGGTAATTTTATTTAAGGTCAAAGTGTTTAGTCAAGAATATGCTCTAGAAGATTCTCAAGTTATGAAGTTTGAAGACAATTTTTGAAGATTGGAAGTTAAAAGTTTGGAAGATCCCATGGCATTAGATTCCACCTCCTAGTCATCTTTACCCATACTCTTACCCCCATTTCCCTAGTCATATTCCCCTTGTGCTTATATTTTCCCTTGTTCATTTTTTGCCAAATCACACCTTGATTGCCTAATTCTTTTTGCCTCCTTATTTCATATCTCTTTCCCACTCTTATCACACCTTCATGAATACCCCTAGCCCATTTCTAGCTTGGAATTTTATGACCACTTTGCCTTGTCCACCATTGTGCCTTAAATATTCATATACCCATGGAATATCCCAATGCATAGTATCTAAGCCTAGCATATTCCTCAAAAATTAGGGTTGCCATCTCTCCCATTGATCTACCTATCTAATTATTTCATAAGGCACCCTTTGAAACCATGGCCTATTTTTTAAATGGTTAAATACAAAGATATTCCCCGGTTTATACTCCCAAAAATACTGACCAGATCGCGTAGCAAATTCTGGAAAAATACAAAGTTGAAGAACCCTAAAATTGGGAAATTGCTCGAATCACGCCGGAAGCCTTGCACTCTGAAACTTACCTATTTCAGTATTCCCCGCCCCTAAGCATTCAATCAAGCCCTAATTTAAGCCCTAAGATGCCGGAACCGTTAAAATCTAAATCTATATACATGGGAAACGAAGACAGAGAAAATTTTGAAGGCCCAGAGGTATTCAGATCCTACATTGATCATTGCTGAGCAAGATCTGGACGATCCTTGAAGTTCTTGAGCTCTCCTCAACTGGATTTACAAGATCTGGTTGACATTATCTTCAAAAATTACTTATTGACTTGAGAAGATTATTTTCCTCGATATGTTAAGCTATGAAGCATTCTTATATTCTCGTTATCATGATATATTGACCTCCATATCAATTCAAATCGATTGCCAAGTTGTCAAATCCATCTCTGATATATTATTTTACAATTCTTGCTACAAAATACCCTACATAAAATTCTAGTGTGTTTTTCTACCTCTTTGGACCACTTGCCATCTATCTTTAGAGCTTGTGCAGTCTAAAGGAGTTGGAATCATTCAAAAATACCAAGTATAGCTCAAATTCAAAAAAATTGCTCTCGGGTTTGGACAGCTTTGGATCAGATTTTGCCAAATCTATCCACAAAAATACCTTTTCACATCCAAAAGAAGATTTGATTGATTGCCCTCATCCCTAGCATCATTGCCACCTATGTACTTTGGAATTTCTCGAAAAAAGATTGGCAACTCCAAATCTCAATTTCTGATCATCAAGCTTTTTTACATTTTGACCTCTATTGACCAAAATTTGACTCCACTTTGAGCTCGAATAACTCACGAGATTCAATCTCCTCGACTTGGTCGAGGTTTTACACGCCGCTTAACTACCACTTTTTTGACCAAGTCTATTGCACCTGACCCAAAAGATCGATCTGCACCTCGACACCACATTGGTTTTGGCAAAGGTACCATTTTTTGGAAATGGGAAAGGTTTAGAACTCAAACTTTTTGAACTTGTTTTTTGGGATTTTCTTGCATAGATTGATCACCTCAAGTGATCTGGAGGTTCTAACCCCAATTTGAGTGAAAACTTGAATTGGTTCCTTGTGGTTGACCTTTAAGCCAGGTTTAGGGTCAACAATCGTCCTCTTCTTATATAATGCCTTAGCTAAAGCATTCCTTCGAGCAGAGTTTGAAACTGATATGGCTATCTGAGTTTGTGGAGTTGATGCGCCAAGCAAATTCATCGCCCGGTCATCCTCTAGTGCCCTTTGCAAGAGCTTGCATTGATTTAGATGAATACCATCAACTCAAGAAATGCAATATGAAGCTGCCTTTGCAATTTCAGGTTTGAATGTTCATACGCTTTCACGCGTGTTTCATACACTTTTGTTTGCCTTTCTGATTCAATTGCTTCCTCGAGCTCTACCTTTGCTTCATCCGGCCATGAATTATTGAATGCATCTCCATGTTTGATGCATAGGTTATGCATGATAAGGCATGTGAAGACAACCTCCGCACATGGTCTAATTTCATGTCGCTGCATTTCAACAAGATCCTCGAAATCGATTTCAACATTCCAAATGCACACTAACCGGCATCCTAGTGCTTGATCAATGAAGTTCCAATGGTACTCTTGCCTACTTAGACCATCCTTATGCCCCTTTGAAAGGAGGAAGAATCCACGCTCAAGGCGGATATGCAAGAAACCAAGCAATAATTACCCGTATGGCCTGTGGCTCGCCTCCGTATGTTCAAATAGTTTCCAATCATGAATGCTGCCCCAAAAAAAAAAAAACCCAATGTCATAGTCTTAAAATAGTAATCCGATGACACAATAGCTTGTAGTAGAACCGAATGGAATCCCTTTTGATTGTAATAGTCCTGGGATTTTCATGTGGAGCAATGATTGGAATGTGGCTACCATCAATTGCTCCAACAACATACTTTTAATTCCTCTCAACTTCTCAAATTTGTTAGCAAGCTCCCCGTGATCCCACTAGTTGATGGCCACTTTATATATATATATCATGCAATCTTAATTTAACAAAATTTCACAACACTCTAAATTTCGTTGGACTGTGGTGTATCCCACACCGTAATTATCTACAATTTCCATAATTGTGTTCTCGTGAGTTATGCTACCATGTTATGGCAAAGATAGAAGAGCAAAACACATTGTGACTTATTCATGCTTACACTTGGATTTGAACACAGATACACAAGCATAATTTATTTGAAGAGAATACATCTATGCACATTATGAAGTGGACACTTGAAGACCAAGGTGAAGACATTCATGAAAGATCACGCAAGCATGCAAGGGAAGGTGATTCAAGCAAGACAACTTTGAAGATTTGAAGAACCCCAAGTGTTCTTGGTACGTGATGTTTCCATTTGAGTTCTTGGCATAAATATCTGTTATGATCCCTATATCAAGCCTTCCGTATCCTTTTCCATGAAAACATACCCATGTTACCTCTATTGGTCTCCGTGGACGTTAAAAAATCTATTCTATTCTATTCCTCAAATTCCATGCCTAGCTCTCATTTCCTAAAAGCAAGTTGGCTTAGGAGACTTTTTCTAGTCAAAACTTCTCTATCATATGTCATTCACACCTCACACACCAAATACACCATTATCATCTTGTAAAACCAAAAATTTACACTTAATTTGGCTGCACTCCATGATCTAGGATCAAATTCTCTCTAGAAGTCAAATGGTGAGAGAAAGTACAAAATTCCTAAGGGAAGCAACAAAAGTCAAAGATTTGCCTAAAGAATGCAATTTATATGCATTAGCATTAAGTTGGCCTATTTCGTCACTTGAAAATGGCCAAGTCATCATACACATCATCATCATTGTCATGTCATACCATACACATGTCATCCCCATTGGAAATTCTTTTTTTTCAAAATTCTTCAAAACAAGTTGTTTAAGATCATAAAGGTGACATGTTGTCTTGCCACATCATCACCATCACATCCACATCATCACACACGTGTCACTTTTGATCACCTCCTCCTCATCACATGTTTTGACTAGAAAAAATATACCTTGCCAAGTTGTTGACACCTCATCACCTCTTTTTGCCATGTCAAGATCATGTTGCCAACTCATCTTGCTTTCTTGCCACCCCATTATTTCCATACACTTTTGAGCCAAAAACAAAAATCTGGTTTTGCAAAAAGATTCTACCTCATGGAGAGCATAAAAAAAGATTCTTTTTGCAAAAAGAATTTTCAAAAAAAGTGCCCATTTAGGCCTTCAAATTTGGTTTCTTGGGAAATGTGCCAGCCACATGGTTTGCAATTTTTTTTTCTATCTACTACCCCCTCCCCCTACCCTGCATAGATTTTCCCGTCCAAACACCCTCTCCTGCCACGTGGTACACCCGGGCATGTGGGGCGGTGGAGGTACCGAGTCCCACGTGGGCATAACACGCCATTATTAATAATACATGTGTTATTCCTTATATACCTTGCTCATCCTTTTTTGAACTTGCCTGTGGGATATATCGTGTCTATTTTTCAAGAACCCTAATCCCCTCAAGTATGCCAAGATCCCAAAAATCCACCTGAATCAACCGCATAATCATGATCTAAACACTTTGGATTTTCCTACATTGAACCAAAAACTCATTCACTGAAGAAAAAAACAAAGATTCGGCCCGGATTTGCCATGAATAGGCCGAGACAGAGAATTTTAGAAAGGGGAAAAATGCTCAGAGTTTTTTCGAGGGCTTTGAGGCAGAAAACTGATCGAGGTTCTTTGAAGAAAGACCGAATTTGATGGTTTACGCTTTGAATTGCCCTTCCACATGCCATTATGCACAAATTATTGATATTTTATGTGAATTACCCGATCAATACTTGATTTGATCCTCGTGCCCAAGACATCGAGCTTGGGATTATCTTTGTTTGCTATGTGATTCTTAAGTGAATGAAAATCCGACCCTTGGGAAAACATTTGTGAATGATTGCTTTTGCCACTGTGTTTTGCATCTCAAAAATCTGAGAGTGATTCTTTGCATTTAGTCACAAGAGGCATTGCAAAAATAGTTGCATATAAGCATACACATAATAGGTGAATGATGACTAAAATGCTTATCCCTTAGATTGAGATCTCTCGCTTGCTCAACTTAGGCTAAAATTCTGCTTATACTAGTCCTTAATTGCATCTTCATAGGGTAACTTGCATCCTCTCATCTAAAGGGCATAGATAGCATTGAGATTTAGTCTAAAGACAAAAAAGGAGCTCTCAAGCATCAGTTAGCCCAAGTTTTTGCCTGTTGTTCATAGTCTGTATCAGTCTGTCAGACTTAAACACAAATTTCCAGGATAATTTGCAAATTTCTTTGCAAAAAGAGCACTTGACCATTGTGTGCAGACATATTGATAAAGGATCCAAGCATCAAATCACAAAAAAAAGCTGCCTTTTTGGAGTTACAGAAATCTACTCTGCCATGGATATTGGCCAAATTTTGACACGATCAGGAGTAAATTTTTGAGGGGTTTGCACTGATTGAAATCTGTTTGACTTCTTGCACAATACTCCTTAGGATCTTGAGTAGCTTTGACATCAAAAATCATAGGCAGATCCTTGCTTGTTTGCATTTGGCATCATTTCTTGCAAGACAGACTTTTTTCTCTTTAGGGAAAGTGATTGAGAATTGTTATTTGAGCTTTCTAATTGGAATTTCTTTATACAGAGTGGTTGCCTTAAGCGACCTGGAGGTTCTAAACCACTGAGGTTGAAGGTTTTACCAAGAACACCTTCAACATCTTGGAGGTTCGACCGAGATCATTTCCTGGAATTTGAACTCATGGCTCCCAGGAGAAATAATGAAACATCTGAGCATGTTGAAGCACAGGAAAATCATGAAGCCTCTGCTGCTGCACCAGAGAGTGAGTATACAAGCAAACATGTATGCCTTGCCAATACTTTGAGCTGAACATGCCAATTCCTCGCCCTACTTTTGATCCGAAAGCACAAATGCTAACAATTTTCTCAAAACTTTTGAGGAGTACTATCGAATATGGACACAAGAAAGGTTGTAAGTTTTCCGAAGTTTAAAAAGTGTGATGAGGTCGAGCTTGGTTGGAATATGTGATGAGTCTAGGAGCATGAATTAGTTAAGAAATTCTTGGCAAGATTTGGAAAGCTGCTAGATCCTCAAGATTTGATTTTTGAATTACAAACCTTTCATATTAAACATGGTGAGAGTGTGAATCAATATGTGGAGAGATTCAATCTTTATCTTGTTAAATGTCAAATCAATCGTGTTCCCAACCACACCTTACATCTTGTAGCATCATTTATCGAGGTTTGAGCAAGAGACCAAGAGTACACGAAGATGCTCAAGATTCGTAAGCAAGAAGGATTTAACACAATATATAAGGCTTTCACAAAAGCTACTAAAATTGCAAATGTGATTTCCTATCTTCCCGATGATTTGCACTCACCCCCATGATCCTTTCTTTCCC
Source organism: Isoetes taiwanensis (assembly GCA_021234155.1). Taxonomy (NCBI): domain Eukaryota; kingdom Viridiplantae; phylum Streptophyta; class Lycopodiopsida; order Isoetales; family Isoetaceae; genus Isoetes; species Isoetes taiwanensis. The sequence continues at coordinate 16,178 of JAJEKV010001049.1, read as the reverse complement.
CGATTATGAGCTAGAGTACATGGGACCGTGGACCTGTGCTACCTATGTTGTTCAAAAAGAAAAAAAAAGTAAAAATGGAGGATGCGTAAGGTCCCGCTGTCGATGTGAGAGCTAAAATAAGTAAAATATCCGAGGCTCTAATTGAGGTGACCAAACAACCGCAAGAAATGAAAAGTTCCGCACTGAAAAAAGAATATATCCCTCTTGTGCTTATCGCTCGAGGAACACTCACTCATCCGACTATTGCTGGTATAGACCTTTGTACAAAATGTGGTAAAAGAGGGCATTTTGGTAAGGAATGCCCTGCTTGTACATTTTGCAAAAACAAATTGGTCACTATAAAGATAGGTGCAAAGGTAAAAGAATATTTTGCTGACAAGAAAAATCTAAAACTAGTGAGCAAAGTGCTTCTGTCGATTTGTGCAGGAAATTGAGGAAGGAAGGAAGGAAGAAAGGTATTTTTATCGGGCCCACGAGCCCAATCGGGCCTATGGGACCCAATACAAAAGCTGTAACAAATGCTTTATTACTACCCGATTAAAAAAACCCCTCACCAAGGGTTTTTGAGGGAAAAACCGCGGGGCGGTAATCACCGGCCGACAAACCGCTCCAATACACGAAAATGCAAAAACACACAAATATATACACTCGTATCAGACCCGTGGTAGTGCCCGACAACGGGCAACAGCGGGGCAAAGGTGGGCTCGCAGATCCAAGACCTCCCAATGTAATGACCCCCGAGCACGCACCGCACGGCGGTGTGTTCATCAAAGAAATGTAGGGGGCAAGTCCTACCGCATTCTAAGGGAACGATCTGCCCCTGATCCGATCGAATGCCGGGCAACTCGAAAAGTGTGAGACTCATCCTCAATGGCACCCGCTTTGACAAAGACTCGACGCTTTTGAAAAAAGATAAAGAGAATGAGGATTTTGAGTATTTACTCAAGAACTCAAAAATTAGTGTTGATGCTAACTCAAGTTAAAGATAGCTCCATCTTACAGATAAAGGTTCCCAATTTGACCAAGAGGATGAGTTTGCTCTCACTAATCATATTGAAGAGCACATGCCGACTCGTGAAGATTATGACCCGTGAGCCTTCACATGTGTTGCTTAGAGGGCAAGACCAAGGTCTTATTAGATGGAGGATCACCTCTTAATGTAATGCCCTATCACATAATGAGAATGTGTGGCCTTGAGATAGACAAAAAGGCTCCTTCTCAAACACCAAAATCAGCCCTATGGGAATAGTTAGCAATGTGTCAATTGCTGTAGAGGGAATAGTTGTTGCTGCTAACTTTGTGGTTGTTGCTTTTGAAGGAATAAAGGAGAAATCAGATATTTATGATCTGCTTTTGGGAAGGAAATGGTTGTCAACAGTTGATGCTAGGGGGGAGAATGCACTATTTCAAATGGTAAGAGAAGAGTAACACTCTATAACAAGGTAGGATAATTTGAGGCTTTGAATTTCATTGAAGAAGATATACTGGTGTCAAATCCTTGTGGAGAGTTTGAGCTGAGTACAAAAGATCAAATGCAACTTAGAATTCCCCATGCAGGTAAAGCTGCCAAAACAAGAGAACTTTGCTTACTTGTGGTTTGATGGTGGTGTCTCAAAACGATTAAGTGTGGCTTCCTGTGACGTCTCTGCATGTTCTATATCTATAGCAGCAAAAATGTGGCACTCACCCTCAATATAATCGCGCGCTGCGTCGCCGTCATCGTCAGACGGAGTGTCCCATCCACCCAACTCCGTTAGCACTGAGCTCATGACGAAGGGGCAATTCGCCGTTCTGTGGCCTGGTTGGAAGCATCTGAAGCAAAGCTGCTTCTCCATACACTCTTGTCTCTTTTTTTGGGCATTGCTTGTAAGAAAGATCGCACTGCTTTCGAGTAGTTCGACCCTTCTTGCTTGTCCTTGAAGGACACCTGCTTCCTTTCCTGCTGTCTCCCCTGGTTGCCACTATATGGGGATTTTGCTAGACTTGGGCTGGCTGCCCTAGGGCTATAACTCTCTGTTGCTTTGCCTCTATCCCGTAGTAACGGCCAAGCCATGCTGCTTTGAGGCCCCCCCGATCCTTGCAAGCTGATTGCTTTGGATTCTCGCTCCTGATACCGCCTTGGGGTCTATTGCCCTTACAAGTTTCCTGGATCTCTTCGCTCAATCCTTCAATGTAGCTCTCCATCGTGCTTTTCACTCAACTTCGCACATACGTGACCTTTAGTCTCATGAACTCCTCGGTGTATTCAAGATTGTTTGTACCCCTTTGCCGTCACTGTAAAATTGCTGCATCATGTTGGACTTGTGTTCCCGTGGAACGTAATGGCGCTTGAAGGCTTTAGAAAACTTCTTGAATCTGCACCCATCTCTGCTTAAGCCATGGGCCTTGGCATAACCCTTCCACCAGATGCGTGCGGCTCCCTTCAAGTTGGTTGTTGCCACCCTGCCTTTGTCCTTGTCTTTCATTCCGTAAGCGTTGCCGTACTCGCTCATCTCGTCGAGCCATGCCTCCGCCTTCAAAGCCCGACCGTTCTCGCGAGAACTGCTCAAGCTTCCGCCTTCCATACGTTGCCCAATGCCGAAATCTACCTTTTTCCGGGTAGTCTAATGCCTTAGCGTCCTTCCGTCTGCCATCTCTACGGGTCCAAGACTTGCTCGGCCTCTTTCGACCGGTTCCAGTGCTGAGCGCAGCTTGAGTCGGAGGTTTCTGTACTAGGGGACCTCCTTCTCTTACTCCTCTTCTTATTCTTCCCCGACTTTCGAGGTGTCGTTTGCGGCCCGGATGATGCTTGTGCCGCCAGGTGAGCCTTTATCCGGTCCAGGCCCGCTCAGATTTTTGTTGCATCTCTCCTCTCCGAGACAATGGACCAAATGCCTCGAACAGTTCCTTGGGATGGGTTGCCCGTCGTGGGTCTCTTCGTCTCTGTTGGGCCTCCCCGCTTTGTTCGACCGCTTTCTCGCTCCCTATCTCATGATACACAGCTGGCCATGGCCTTATGGTTAGATTCATTTACTTTATTGTACTCATGTATTTGCCGATATAATTTTTGGAATCAAATACACTCAACAAAGTATTTAAATATTAGCACAAAATGTTTTTATTACATAATATTTTTAGATACAAGTCCTCCGGGATCAAGATTTTAGCTACTCTTGAAATTGCCAGTAGGATGGGTTATCCTCTAGAAATTTCTTAACTTGGGTCGTTCCTACCGAGCGTCCCAAGTTCCTAAGGACATTGGTTGACGCCCCACCGTAAGGTCATCACCAATTCCTCTACTCGCAGTCCGGAGGTGTAGGTTGCGATTCTTGCCAATCTTCCCCCCGTCGGTAGGGCACGGCGAAGTCGAAGATGTCAAGTGCCATCGCTCTCTTGACTAAGACATCATAGTCGACATTTGCAGCTATTCGAGCATGCATGCCAAAGCCAGAGAGTGCAATGAGCATAAACACTCCTTCTTCCCCTCGGACTGAATTTATGTATTATTAGCTATTCTACCATCCAGCCAGCTAGGGAAGGTAGTACCTCAACGAATTGTCATTGTGTGTTGCCGATGACTCTCCACCGCTTGGCCTCCCGCTTATGCCTTCCGGGACGTATTCATCGACCTCTACCTCGCTGATTTCTTGGTAGTCTCTAATTGTCGATGAAACTCTCGCCGACGTTGATTCCTCGCTCCTCTTGTGCGAGGTGGTGTCGAGGAGCTTCGGCATCAAGAGATGCTCGGGGTCTTGCCATGGATTCCCATCCGCTCTTGGATGGCATAGAACTCCTCCTCGATGGCAGCCTCGAAGCTTCCATTATTTGCCTTATGTTGTCAGAGGGGCTCGATGTCCAAGTCGACTCCCATAGGTGTCGGCTTCACTTGAAGCGGGAAGTCTCTGAGACTCCCCTGACGATGAAGTCGCCCAAGTCCGTTGCTTTGCCGCAGCTTGGTGCAAAGAACTCGCGTCCAAGCCGAACTCCCTCTCCCTATATTCGGGGAGATTCTGGATGTCACTGAGGAGTAGGTACTCCTCACCGTCAATGATGATGGGGGCTAGGCTTGTGATGCCTAGCCCTAGTGGGGAGCGACCAGGGTCCAAGGCGGCTCGGGTTGGGTAGCTCCTCTTCGCTTGCCGCTTCTTCTTCTTCCGGTCGAAGCTGTATTCTTCCTCATCCGATTCCTCTTCTTCTGTTCTTCCTTCTTGCTCTCGCTGATACTGCAAAAGCATCTGGTCTGCTGCTGAGGATGCTATGGGGTCCACCTCCATCGGAGGAATAGAGGTTTCCCCCATTGGGTTTTCAGCACGGTGGGAGAGGAATATGGCCAAGGCGGCGGTGTAGGAAAAATACTTGGTCCTGTCAACTGTCAGGACCATGTAGTTTGGCAACCTCTGTGCCTTGTTGGTCAAATACTTGGCAACATCACCCAAGGCTGCTTGTAGGGATGGGCGGGGAACAAAATAGCCCATGCAAGGGGGAAGCTGCACTAGGGACTGACCTACCCTAGCTTGGAACTCAGCCAAAACTCGCTTATATGCTGGCGTTGCGTGCAAGGTTGCTTGGACATCAATCTCTTTCTGGAAAAGCTGGAAGATGTTGTTGATGTTGGTCTCGGCTGCATGTGCACTGGCGCTATACCATCGCCTGAAGTCAGCAGTTGCCATTGTTCTGGGGAAGGTGTGACTAGCAAACAGATGCAGGAGCGCCTATGGGAGCCGGGAAATCGTCTAAAGGGTCAACAGCAGACTTGTAGGGTGTCAAGTGGGGAATGGGGGTCTTATTTATAGATGAGGGCAAAACCCTAATTTTTGGATGACTTAGAAATTTATTGGGGTTGGGCAATTCTAACCTATTAGGAGGTCCAAATGAGGATTTGAAGACTACTTTTGGGGTTTGAGCATGCTAAGATTAGCTAATGAACCTATTGCAACAAACTAGAGGTCATTTGGATATGGCATGGTGGAGAATTTGTTGAGAGGTCTCACACGTTGCGCCCAGACCAATAATGAAAGTTTCATTTTTGCTCCTGGCGCGACGTGTGAGACATTGACTCTAATGGGGTTAAACTTGTCAAATTTAAGTGATATAAGGGTCTAATTCTGCTAGATTCATCGAGTTAGGCAGAATTGACCCCTTATTTGGTCGATTTGACGCTGTTTTGGGCTCTTTTGGACCATGGTCTCACACATTGCGCCCAGACCAAAAATGAACTTTTTATTTTCTCTCCTGGCGCGACGTGTGAGACATCCTCTCAATTTTGTTCAAAATGTCTGTTTTAACTAAAACAAAAGCTGGAACTCAGTAACTTAAGTCAATTAAGCAAGATTACACATGTTACTTTGTCAAAACTCTTTATATTAACAAATTTTTTCTATTATTTACAAAATTTTACTGTCTCTCTCCCTTGATGTAGCTGGCAAGATGCATGTCCTGCTTCATCAGTGTTACCCTCTTTGCATGGATTGTGCAGGCTGTCGAATCTTCAAAATGCTGCACTAGTTTTTGTTCTGTTGCTTCTTGCGAGCCGAGAACATCTCATCCGGCCACCCCATCTCCTCGCGGTTGTATTCTTGAATTACCTCTGACTAGTCTCCGGGCGAATGGTGCACCTGGGATCAAAACCCGGCTACGCTGAAAAATGCCCTGATCTCTCTCTTCTCTTTTTGCCTGGTGGTCTAGGAGGCTTGGGCTTTTCCTCGTGGCGGCTTGTCTTCTTCTTAGAGGGCACTCCACCTTCAACAAATGTTACTTTATTCTCCCCGATAGTAGGAGTTATAGGCCTCCCACTTCGCCATGAAGGCATTGTGCTCCCTTAATTTCTTCGATAGACCTTTGACGGGTCTATCACATACGCCTTCGGCCTGGCTTTGTTTCTATCCCCACGCCGGGTATGGTGGGGCTTCGCTTGCTCGGGCTGCTCGGCCCGTGTCGCTGCCTGCTCATTGGCGGGATCCTTCGAAGAACCCGCCTCCTTATTGTTGGGGTTATAGTCATCATCCTCCGAGTCATCCGAAGAGGGTGGGGGCTGGTCTGCGGGCCGTTCCTGGATGACGACCTTAGTGCGAGGGGTCTCCTTCAACTTTTCTCGTGGCTGCATATGCCTTTGCCTTTGAGTTTCTTCTTGAATTCGGCCTCCTTGACCTCCAGCTCCTCCCTCTTCCTTTTCTTCTCTTCCCTCTTCTTCTCTCGACGGTGTTCCTTCGCTTCATGCTTTTTGATCCACGCCGCTAATTCTTCTTCTTCAGCTGGGTTGAGGGTCGGCTCTCTCTGTTCTTCATGCTCCTCGGCCGCCCGATCTTGTTCCTCCTTCTTCTTCTTTTCCTCCTCCATTTCTTCAAAAACCGCCGTGCATGACGCCGCTCCCTCATTGTCGAGGACTTCGTCCCCCGCATCTCGAGTGTGCATTCTCCTCGACCTCTGCCTCACCCCTTCTTGGTCGATGTTGTTGTTGGGGTGCCTCCTGACCTTCGCCTCTCTGGCTGAAGATTGATCTTCTTGCCTTTGAGGCGCTCTTGAAGCATCTCCCCGGATTAGGGCGCCGGGTCTCCATGAGGAACTCTTGCGCTTTGTTTCATCTCGGGCCATGTTTGATGTACCGTCAATCCAACCCGAGTGGCCCAAAAATCGCCTCAAGAACGGGAGTGATTTTTCTAAGGAGGAACGCATAAAATGATGGGGGGCCTAGGTCTATTTATAGATGGTCAATTCTAGGTCAAATTGTAACTACCCTTTTGGGTCACCTAAAACACTTATTATCTTACTACATGGCTAAATTTAGACATTTCTAACCTCATGGTTCATAATGCTGCGCCCGCATCAATAATGAAAGTTTCATTTTTGCTCCTGGGCGCCGACGTGGTGAGACTTGGTGGATTTTGATGCCAAATTTTATACTTTCTAAGCATGTTTTTAGGAATGTAACATACTAATCTAGCTAGTTTTAGCTTGAAATTCAATTACCATGTTACTTTTCCCAAATTCATCACTTTTCAAGGTGTTTTTATTCAATGTTCACACGCTATGCCAGCTCAAAATGAACTTTTCATTATTGCTCCTCGTGCGTAAGTGTGAGACCATCCTACTTTTGAAGGTTTTGGCTCACTAATTTTAGTCTTTTTATGTTCTAATTCACTTAACTGTTACTAGCTTAGCATATACTACAAAAAATGAGAAAAACAAATCCCCATTTTTCGAGGTTTGAGGATCCTATCAAGTTAGTACTATCGGGAGCATGGTCGCTTTTGCTCTTGGTCTCCAAGAACATTGCTCGATACCACCGTGATGTCCCCTACTCATATACTTGCACTCACCAGATACAAACAGAGTTCATCCCCATACCAGCTCCATGCCGATACAGGTCCCTCCACATATCATCAGAATCGATCGGGTTCCAAAGTGGGAAGAATGAAGGGGTCATTTTACCCCGCCTCCCTCGTAACCTACCTAGTCATGGAAGCATAAACATACATGTCAAGACACATAATCATCACATATCCACCTCGGGTGGTACATCAACATCCGTGATAGACAAAGATCAAGACAATATAAGTGGGCTCCTACCCAAGGCTCGTGACCTGTGGAAGGATGACAAATTTGGGTCCCCGTGAGTTCATTGCGCATGAAATCATGACAATGGATTTGGCATGAGAACATGGCATAGGGTTGTCCACTCCATCCGGCCTCCCTCTCGCACACTTTTGCGTAGTAGGTTGAAGAGTGTTGGGACGGATCAGAGCCCACCTGGATGCATAGCCAGAGGGGCTACCCCCGGGTTGCATCTCCCCAGCCCGGGGGGGCGTGTAGGGATCACTCCCACCGAGGTCTCCATGCTCGACTCAAGGTGACTAGAGGGCCACTTCCCCTTATTCGACTTAACCCACTGGAAAGTGAACACCACTCCACCTGCAAGTTTCGGAGCCCATGCCTTACCCACACTCGGGCAAGCCATTAGACCTAGTCTACATTGATCCCCTGTGACTTTACACACCGTGAGGGATCGGGTCAAGAGTCGAACACTAACCTCCTTCTCGAGCCGCCTGCCCCTTCACCCACAAACGTGTGTGGTTCTTTGTACACAGCCTAATCTAGTAATGCACTAAGAGGGACTAGCTAGGAGCATCAACTGCTAAGCTTTAAGTCTCTACCCCCCTTCCCAATACAATGAGTCCACAGAATTCATCCATCCATCACATCATCATAGAACTAAAGAATAAGAACTAATCTATATCATAGAGTTAGGTTCTTTAGTTAGGGTCAATATGGGGATCTGCTTGGCTACTAAGGGCAATTTAATAGGCTAAACCTATTGTTTCGATGGCTGGAATACGGTTTAGGCTATTAAATCGACTAAATACCTGATCCCTGGTTCACTCCTCTTGATCTGAAGGCATCCATGTCGCTGTTCTGCTTGGGGATACGGTCGGAAGGAGAATCTAACGAGCTAGGACGCACAGGCAGATATTGGGAGTCAGATTTGACTCTTCAGGCGCGCGAACTGGAGCTCGGAAGGGTCGTGGACGAAAAGGGAAGGATTAGGGTTTGGTTGCCTTTCATAGGCTACAAGTTAGGTTTAGGGTTTCTATGACCCTTGGTCTGCCTTTAATGGGTTAAAGGTTTAAAGTGCGCACATTGCTAAGTGCGCATTCTGCAAGTTGCCCCCTAGGGTTTTTGCTTGGTTACACGCCGGGCGCATTAATGCCGATTGTAATGGCATGTAATGCGATTCGGCAGCAAGATGGTATACGTCTTGAGATCGTATATCGTACTGGAACGTCACACTTCCTTTGCTGCTATTCTTAAAGACTCCTCTAATAGGTTGCTTGCAAAAGTAGGCAGAATCTTTCCAAATATAACCTCTAATATGGCATAATATAAGGCTCTGATAGCAGGTCTTCAAGAAGCCAATAATTTGAATATTAATGAGATTGTTATCTTTGGAGATTCTCAACTTGTTTGTAGGCAGATATTGGGTGAATACCAAGCAAAAAATGAAGATATGATTTTGGTAAGAGACCAAGCTATGGGAGAATTGACAAACTTCAAGACTTGGAAATTATGCCATGTGCCAAGGGAGCAAAATTGTGAAGCTGATGCATTGTGCAGAAGTGTCCTGCTCGAGCATTTGTCTGAGGGAGCAATTCAAGAAGAAGACTTGGAGAGAGATGATTTGCAACAACTCTATTCTATCTTGGTAATCAATGCAAGTGATGAAAAACAGGTAAAAGAGGTAAAACTGAATAAAAAAGGTCTAGATAGAGTTTTATATGTTGGGGATTTGTTCAAAGAAGAGGATAAGTCTTTGGTCACCAACTTTTTTGATGAATGGAAAGATATCTTTGCTTGGGATTATAAACAACGTCTTAAATTAAACGCACTTATTTTAAAAGTGCATTTAAAAGATTCCTTAGAAAAAACTGAATGAAGTCAGAAAAAGGCTCTTTTTTTCAAGACTTTTAATTGTTAATGCATGGCAATATAAATTTGAGCACGTTTTAGCCTATTTTAATCATTGCACGAAATTATTGATGAATAGAAGCTTAAAATTATGCATTTTTAGTATGCTTTTTCTATCTACATGATCACTCCAATAAAGAACATCTTACGACGTAGCAACTTTTACAAGATTTTCGTTAATGCATGAAGTTGTTAAAGAAAAATAGCATTGACAAAGGATCTTAAAGCGCATTCATCTCTATTAAAACTTCATTTGTAGATTTACAAGCATGCAATCGAATCATTCTTCTTTAAGATTACTTAATTTGTTCACTTATAACCAAATAATCGAAGTGCTAGTCTCTTTCAAATAGTTTTTTAGGATTAAATGGTTGTTCTTCTCCCTTTTTTTTTAAAGAGTAGGATTCAAACAATAACCAATAAAAATTATCAATTTTAAGCTTCTACTAGTTGAAAGATGACTGACAAAAAACATAAGGTTTAAAAATTATTCAATTAAAAGCACAAGACAATTCTTAAAACAAAAAGATCATAAGCATAATACTAAAGGAAAAAAAAAATCACCAAATAAATGACAAATTAATTCACAACATTAGTTCTTAAACTTCATATCTCAAGCAAATGACAAAATAGTAAAACGACTACCAAAGAAATAGAAATTTATAAGTTCTTAAACTTCGTGTCTCAAGCAAATATTAAACTACTTAAGTAATCAATGGGTTCTTCTTCATCGGTTCCATTCTTCTTTTCTCCTCTTCAAGACCAATGTTTACTAAAGGAATTGTTGATGAAGCCTTAGGAGTTTCTTCAGAATCACAAGAGATCAAGCTCGCAAAATCAACTCGCTATCGCCTACCACTAGGTGGTGGCTGAATTTCTAGAAAGTTTCATAGATTTCCACTAAAGCTTTTGTCGCCTAACTCCTGATTTTCATCAGCAAGGACTCACAAGAACTTATTCTTGTTTTATAAAACTAACATTATCCGGATCAATATCAACGAGATAACATTTCGCCCTTTCTTAAGAGCACAAACCGCAAATTGTCCCCCGATCCAAAATGCATCCAAAGACCTAAATACCGGGTCTTGAAAACCAACTAATAAGCTTTTAGAAATTAACTTCCGGGCTTTTGATAATGTGACACTATTTGTCCCTGCCTCTCAGGATCTTTCAACTTTTGAAGCAATACCGATAACAAAACACGCTGTTTGGTGGTTGAGTTTCATCCTTGTGTTGTAATGTCGCATACCCTTTTACCATCAACACTATAATATCCAATATGGAGATGCTCAAACTTACTAACTAGACGAGCTCCACCACCATTGCCTTTAACATTTGTTTTTATCCCGCAAGAACTTGAAATCAGAAACGTGAAACCAGATATTTCAAAATGAAGAAAAGTTTAAACTTACCACACACAACCCTCAAAACCAAAGATTGCATATTGTAGACAATGGCTTTATCACGCATATTGTTTGAACATCCTAATGAAATAAAATTACTTCCAATAGGAGGAGGTGGTGACCCTTTTAAATCCTTCCAAAATGACTCCACCTCCTTCCAAGTAAAAGCCTTGTCATCAAAGCGACCGCCCTTTATCTTGAAGCCATAAGGTATATCAGCTATGCACAATGTGAAGTTACGTGGTTGAATAACTTGTTTCAAGAACTCCGCAGCCTCCAACTACGAATTTTATATAATGCATCTTGATTGAAAAGATAGAAACTCTCAAGATCATTAGCTGCTGCAGCTAGAGCGCTTGACCTTCCCACAGGCTTTTAAGCTTTTGCCTTTCTTCTTTACACCTTCTTACAAGGTTTAAAAATCCAAAGAAAGTAATCCACCGACTTTTCTACGTAAAGAAGTTATTCTTTAATAATGAAATTGATATATTATGAAGTTCAAAAAAAACATTGTAGTGTAGAACTTATCTATGAAATTTGAAGTACTAACCCATTTGTCAAGTTAGGGGCATATTCTTTTATCAAAGCATCCGTGGTTGTCACGGATAATTTGCTCTCATAGCCTTCCCAAGCATCCGCATTAAGTGCTTTCAAGAGTTCTAACCGGCAAGTTACAATATCTTTTGTCTCAGATGTAACAATAAAATATTTTTAGAACATCTCAATTGATTAATCACAAAAACAAACACCTTATCGCTTTGTTTCATTTGCCATTTCTTCTAAAGTAAACTCCTTAGCCACGAATTTCTCTCAGAAGATGGACTAGTAGCTCTTTTTGTCCTTAATTCCTTGAAGAGAAATCCAAGGAACAATAGTCATCTCCTTCACCTTAGCAGTGTTTAGATAATTTCTTGCTTGCCTTAGGCTTTTTCCACTACATTTTGTCTTTAGTCGGGTTGTCTTGAAACATGGAAAAAAAATTTTCTTTGAAGTTCCCATATCTGAAAAAGCAAACTATTAGTGCCTGGTTGCCATTTGTTTAACTACAATAAGAAAAACTGATGGCAACATCCACAAAAACTATGCACTTATTTCTAAGATTTTATGACAAGTAACGAATTTTTATATGCACGCAGATGAATTCATACACTAGTTTTTAACACAAGCAATAAACATGCCAACTTCAGTTTTGAATGCACCTTTTGTAAGATTTTTTGACAAGTATCAGAAATGAGTGCACGCAGATGAATTCATACACTAGCTTTTAACACAAGTAATAAACATGCCAACTTGAGTTTAAATGCGCACCTTTTGTAAGATTTTTTTTGACAAGTAGTACTATAAATGAGTGCACGCCAGTGATGAATTCATACTAGCTTTTAAACACAAACACTAAACATGCCATCTTGAGTTTAGATGCGCACCTTTCCACTTCGACGGCTAGTTGAAAATAGTTGTCAAACTTTTTAAAGCACCGGTGGGTGACATCACTATCATAACCAAGGCAACATTCGCTACACAAGTTTCCGAAAGCTTCAAGGAGTGTGCCATTCTTTCTAAAGTCTTCACCGTAGGGTCTGTTCAAAGTTTATAAATTCTCGATGCATAAAACGATCCGATCAATGAAACTCATTTGAAGTGGTACTCATTATCAACATTATGAGAAATGGCTAGAACTTTTGCTTCTTCATCTGTTAGACCAACATAAACCTTAGCTTCTACCACTTTCCAAGCAGGATTTTTGTCGCCTTCTTTCATTAGTTCCTTTCTTGCTTTGTAACCTGTGTTCCACCCAAGACATAATAACGATAGTACTCAAAGTCAGCCTTATTGTAATCTTTTTAGAGATGTACATTGATTTAGGGTCAACCATAACAATCATAGGAGTGACTATCGCTTCTTGGTTAGCCCCTCATTCTATCTTTTAGAATGTCAACGCAGAGGCATATAACTTCCTAACTTGTGCAGGGCCTTTGCCCGTAAACGCCTTTTGGGAGGTCTTTTGATTGTAGATGTAGAGAGCCTCATCAGATCAACAACACGCTTTGGTTGCATTGACATGATTCAACAGCTTTTGTGCTCCTATCAACTTCCTTACTTTTAATCACACATCCGTGAGCTCTTTTTTCTCCTTGGGCACTTCGATCCCTCAATGCGCTTGTACCTTCCTCTTCCTTTGCACAACAATTTCTTTGACATGTTTTTCTTTTTGTTTTAAGCAAGTCCTTATCCAAAGGTTCTATCTAATTCTCCACCATCATCTCCGTCCCCTTCCTCTTTGACCGCTTTGTTTCTTCGCCTTCTTCCCCACTCAATTGTTCTTTCCACTTTTCACCCTCCGATTCATCATCGGGGTAGACTTTACCTACCTTAAGTAATCTTGAATTACAAGCCGTAACATTTTGGAGGACATCAATAATATCCCGTCACAAAGTTATCAAGTTTCTTTGAACATTAAAGTAAACAAACTAAATTGACAAAGACTTACAAAAAAGTTTTAACATCGTAACGGATGTAATTCCTTCAAATCAAAGAAAAACACAATGACATCTTCATGAAAACACTATTTAAAACAATTACGCCTTTTACCAAATACTTAATTATCCCAAATACCACTTGGCTTTGCGTAATCATTCCCCTTTGTACTGAAAAATTCTTCCAGGGACATAAAAGTCATCCTTCTTTAAAGTTTCTTCCGCCGTAGATGGCTATTGTCCAAAGAAATAAGCTGCGCGGATGCTTGTCTTGAAAATCCTAGAAAGAAACCCTCTAGAAAGAAAACCAACGGTGATTTAACATTTTGTATCCTTCACCGCCTTCTCCGTATGATTTTTAAACTCATTTTATGCTTTACCGCAAACAAAGCTTTTGTTATGCAACGAATTTGGAGAAGATATTTGATTCAACAAAACCAGCCAAGTGTTAGAATCAATCATCAAGTCCTTTTGCTGGGGAAAAATGTGGAAAAAGTTATTAAAAAGTGCAAAGAAAACCGCCGATTTCATCACTTTTCAATAATTTCCTTGTCAGACGCCAAAATATCTACTCTTATTAAGTACAAAGATGTGCCAAAATAACAAATGAATTGGCTTATTCTACTACCCATTTTGCTATTTCTACAGATTTTTATGATTCTAGAAATGATTTTTCAACTTCTCACCGATTTTTCAATTGTTCAGTGTCCGTTGTCATTCCACCGAAAATATTGCCGATGTTTGTAATCTAGTCTACAAATTTCGCAAAAAGAACGGCCGATTTTGATTGTTTTAATTACGCTTTTGAGATTTTGTCGCTCTACATGAAGTCCGCATAGAACAATTTGTTGCAAAATCGATTTCCTTTGCCGCTTGGATTTTTTCAGAAATCATTTCTCTCGTCAGCACTGTTTCTAATCGGCCGATTCATTGCTTCTAACTCGCCCGCTTGAAATCGAATCTCGCTTTCTAATCAGCCGATTCTCAAGCAGTTGTCCTATTGAGGACGCTTGATTCCAAGTTGTTCCTAAGCCGCAACGCTTGGCCTTAAAACCAAAGAGAATTGTAAGGAAAAGGGATTTCGCTGTTGTTGCACAACGCCCAACATGTTAGGAAATTTAAAAGATAGAATGTTTTAGCAATTGAGATGTTATTTTAAGGATGGCACTTTGAGAAAGAAAAGGAACCGTATGAATTCATACCACAACATTTTGCCTTCTAATCTAAGACATGAAACTTCTAGAAATGCACTTTTGGGATTAATTAATCCCGCTTTTACTCTCTCTTTTAGGAAAGAGAAATTTATACCGCATCTACGCCTCTGGCGGTGTCAATGCCTTAAAGTTGCATGAGCAAGAATATTCAACAACATGATGGTATAAATTAATACCACCACGGTATAAATTCATACCACAAACTTATTCTTGAAAAACCTCAAAGGTACAAGTAAAATTTAAAAAGGAATATTCTAAAGAAAAAAAACGAAAAACGCAACATTAAGAGTAAATAGGTCATGACGTGGCTCACTTTGGTCATGTCCCAGATACTCTGCTTTTTATAGGTCCACTTCTATGGTGAAGAAGACTGCTCAAGGCGGAGAGATGCCTTGGTGAAATTTGTATGATGTAAGAAATGAGAGAGAGTTAAAGTATTTTGGTATGTTTTTCATCTCGATTTTAATTGTGCATTGCCATAGAGTTGCGATATGGGAAGTTGTTTACAATTGTTGAAATTGCTATTGTGTTTGGGATTGGTATGAATTCATACCGGCTTTGCTCTACTTAACCCCTTCTAGACCGTGGTGCTTGGAGTGTAGCATTGGTATAAATTTACCGGCCGCTTTACTTGTTCGCCGGGCCTAAAAAACGTTGGCCAGGTGTAGAAATTCAAAACCATGTGCTTTTTTTTTTTTATGGAGACATCACATTCTACTAGATTTCCACCCCCAATGGGGTCACCCCCACGTAAATTGCACATTCCACCTCCAATGCTGAGATAACACCGGATACAATACCGCCAAAATTCCGCCTCCCATGCAAATCACTCCATCGCGATGGTTTTTTTGCCACCCTCAATGGAATTCACTCCACCACAAAGGTATTAAAATTCCACCCCCATGCAATTTACTGGGAGACAATTTTTGCTTGCGCTTTGCGGTGACAAAACAAAGTATTCCAAGCAATTCTTCTTTGCCACTTCTACCTTCTTTGCACCATTTACATCGACATGCAATGTCTTTTACCACCACCAATGCCAAGTTACTCCAAGACAATCCAACATGAATCCACCCTCTCATTCCACTCTTCGGATTGATACAATTGATATCCAGAATCCCTTGAAGGAACCCTTCAAAATGAAGCGTATGTTGCCACAAATTTCCTTTGTAATCCTAGTCGGGCTGGAGGTAACGCCATCCTTTTTAATGGCTTTCGAGGGTGCTTACGCGAGGAGTCGAACCTTCAAGGTCGCTTTTTTTTCGAGGGTGGGACCTCTCAGCAAGATAATCAACCTACACAATTTGAAGTACCGTATACTAATCATTCGGATGAAGATGATTTAGAAGAGGATTGAGAACATCGTGGCAAATTGTTTTGAATTCAAAGAACCTAGGAGCAAATAAACTTTAAGAGAAATTCAAAATGGCTTTGCGACTCACTGACGACCCACCGACTCATATGGATGAGGCAAACTTAAGGAAGCTTCCACATCCAACATTGCTGTAAGAATAATTGTATTTCAAAAGAATAAGTTTGAGAGAGTTGAGGTTACCACGTTGATCACATAGCGCAAATGACTTGGGCGACCAAAGAGGTTATCCGCATACAATAGGCCCCCACAGAGGAGACAAAGTTTTTATTATCAG
>JAJEKV010001048.1:0-37348 GCA_021234155.1 Isoetes taiwanensis | reverse complement strand
GTTTTATCTTATGAATATCTGAGGACTCTTGACTTCATATTATGATGCCTTTTCACTTTCGATATCTGATAGCCAGGGGATACACCGATTTTTTTTTTCCAATTGTTGTGAGGTTTTGTCCGCAGGTTATTCACCAATTGCAACCCGCAGGAGACTTCTCCATGAGATGTACAATGGAGGGCTTCAATCAATATGCGAGCGACCGTTCCTCTTCCCTGTCGCTAATGATGAGAATCTTGCTCTTGTCAAAATACTTTTAGATATTTTTTTTCGGCTTACGGTGTTCTTGGGGGTGGCGGGGTGTGCGACTTTTGTGGACATTGGATATCCGGTCAGGCATGTGTTTCTGATTATCCATGGAAGTATTACTGGCATGGAGCCAGAACCCATCAAGTTGTTGGGGATTCGGTTGGCATCCATGTTCTTATGGGAACTGCATGGGGAGGAGATCATTAGGGGGTTTGGAAGCACACTGATACGGTGGTCCCGCTTTGCTAAGTTGTCTCTTTAGAGATCGCATTCTGGTGGCCAAGTCGGGTCCTTAGTAGTACCCGTTTATATGGCATCCCTTCTTTGCCTAGCCCGCAGGATCAAAGTCGTGGAAGCTCATTGCAATAGTTCGGAACTTTATTTGGGTGGTACTGAGGAAGGTGTTGTGGTTAAGGTGGCGCGGGTCGAGAGCATCCTTCCAAAATGGGCGGTGGTGCGGTATGATGGACTTCTTACTGCGGAGCAAAGTGCTTATTTCAAAGTTCATTTGGAGACTCTCTGAATGGTGAGGATGACTCTCACGATTCACGCCTTCTTAGACAAGCTCTTGTACTTGTATCCCTCTAGGCAAGAAGGCTATCAAACCAGTCCTACCTTGGGCTTTATTTTTGGACTTCTACGCAGCCTTTTCAAGTGCTTCTCCATTTTGCATGTCTTGTTGGCTGGCATGGGGGCGGTCGAGACATCTTTTTTTGCATGCCCTCTATCTACCCTATTGAGACTCTCCATGGTGGTGGCACCATTGCCCTCCAGACCCCTCGGCACCTCCATTGGCAGCCTCAGTTCATCCCCTTACCACGAGAGATGATGGGTTCTTGCGGGTGTTGTCTCTATTCAAGCATGGTATGAGGCATGGTTAGCCCCACTGTCTTGGCCTGAATTTCGAGGCAAAACTCTCTCTCTCGTTGGGATGTATCTCTATGGGAGAAGGTCGCTAAAAATTTGCCTCTTACACCAACATTTGGTCCATTTGAAACAAATGTAAAAAAAAAAATCTGGTTGTTTTTGAAGATTTGAAAAAACCTACACATCTTATATTATAATGTTGTGTAATGGACCCGCCCTAGATCGATGGCCAAGATTCGATTGAAAATTTGGGCCGGTCCGGATAGCCTTTTTCCTCTTGCTCGGCGATTAGGGGTTCTTGACTATGGCCGAGCGGGCCAAGATTTGCAACCACGATTTAGGGTTCTTGCCGGCTATGGCGAGCATGCCAAGGTCAAGCAGCTTCGGTATCACACTTCCGCTTCTTCAAGTTGCTCCACAGGGTTTCAATGGAGCTTGGGATGGCACACTCTTGATGATTGAAAATTTGGGCGGTCGGATAGCCTTTTTTTCTTCTTGCTCCAAATGATTAGGGGATTCTTGACTATGGCGGGGAAGCGTACCAAGATACACCCATACGATTTTAGGGGTTCTTGGCTATGGCAAAGCATGCCAAGGTGCAAAGCTTCGGTATCACACTTAAGCTTCTTCAAGTTGGCTCCACGGGTTTTGAATGGAGCTTGGGATGGCACACTCTTGATGATTCATATCTGAATGTACATGGCGATTTCATGCCTAAATGGCTTTCTAAGCGCATGTTTCTCCAACTGCCCAAAGATGAGAGTTCTTTGTGTTGGCTTCTGTTGTTTGGCTCGATTAGCTGAACCTTAGATGTGAGCTTTGTTACGATTTAACACACATATTTTTGGCAGCATGACTATATTCCATTTGAACATGAACTAGCGGAATACCATCCTCGAGCTCTTGAGGTAATCACAAGAAAGCTTAACTTTGTTTTTATTACATTTTTGTAATGCTTTTGTTTGGAGCGAGGCATTGCCTGTTTTTAATTTGTTTGGAAGGCGGTATAAAAAATCTTCTTTTACTTCTCTTTTCCATGGCCAATCAAAAGCGAAAGTCTACACAACAAGAAGCGTTATGATAAACTCATCTTTGTACAATTTTTGATGATATATATTATTTCAAGCATTTTATGGCCCGAGGAAACATTTGTGCATCAAACTTTTAAAAACGCTCCACAATTGAGAAGAAGGTAACTACAAAGAAGATTTTTTTTGAATCCAAATTTTACTCTTCTATATCTTAGATGTTGCTTAAATATCTCGGTCCTTACATTATTTCAACTCAAAATTAAGCTTTATATGGGATGTGGTATGCAATCCGAAAATACACATGGGATGAGATGGGATCACGGGGAATCCGGGATGTCGAGCAAAAATTACTCCATGCACCAACCATGGCAATTGAGTATGTTTTTTATTTGTTTGTACACCTTATTATTATCATTTTGTATTTGTCACCTGAGGATATATGGGTCATGGAGGCCTACATATTGTGCATATCGGATAAAAAGCGTCCCATAATTTGTGCGATACACATGGAAAGATTCAAAAATATGTTCTAGAAAAACACGTTGTTCCAAATTCGTTTTGTTGGAAGTTATTGGTCATGAGCTGGTAAGTTCTACTTTGTCGCGCGGTTTCTTAGGATTGCGGACATAGGAGGCGGATGACCATTTTTTTTGATTGTGGGATGTAGGCGACATGCAAGAGGTGGAGTTGCAAGTGGAAGGAAGCTAGAAAGCTTGGCAAGGAAGCTCTGTTGTAGCGAAAACAAATTTGGACTTTTGGACTTTTGTAAACATCAGTGAGAGCATAACTCTAATAAAGTTGAAATATAATTTCATAATAACCACCAACAGTTTTACCTAATGATATACCATTATAAATAGGTGCAAAATACCTAAAGAAATACTACTTTAAGGTTAGAATGGATTTACCATTTGTTACCGATGGCAAAGCTAAACATCTTTGAGCCGGTTAACCTTGAATCAGCAATACATCAAATAGTGTTTGCTTTGATATGTTAACACTAACTTCGCCTATAGTGTGGTATCAATAATATTTTGTCATCTTTTCCTTCCATGTACATTTTTGGCACCTCACCTTTTAATGTTGTTTTGGGACAATTAATGTGGACGACCAAAATGTTATCACATTGAATGATATACACAATGTTAAGGATTATATTTCACTTCCATCATGTTTAAAATTGGAAGATAAATAACTATTCAATATATAAACTAGAAACTCAAACTTCTCAATTCGCACGATGATTTCTAATATGAAAGCAATCTAATATAGAAGCAGTTCTACTTTTTGAAATTCTATAAAATTTATGGAAGCATCAGAAAGAAATGAATGTCTTTAGGGGTGTTGGAATTGCCTTGCAGAGATATGGAGTCGTGTACAAATTAGCAATGCTTATAAACCACCTCATAACAATAGCTTTGTAGCCCAACAACGTTGGGCACGCTTTCTATTACGTATAACAATATGTCTCTAATTTTGCCCATGACATTGAAACGAAGAAGTTACGATCACTACATGTACCCTAACTTATGCCCAGCAATGCTGGGCACCATTACTAGTAGTTATATGGAGGTGTGGTTTTTCAAGCATATGTTGTAGTTTTTCTTAGGGAGCCGTAATTTTTTTTTTAAGAATGTATGGTTTCTTAAGGAGGTGTAGTTTCTTTTTTAAGGATGTGTTGTTTTCTCAGGCAGTATGGTTTTTTGAAGGGATGTTTTTTTAAGGTGTTTTTACATAGTGTTTTTTGAGGTGTGGTTTTATGGTTTTCTAAGTTGTCCACATGCCATTCTTTTACAAAATGGCGGCCTCAAAAAAGCTGTAGGCATGCTTGACACACTCACTGGCATTTGACTTCATACACATGTGTGTGTGTGTGTGTGTGTGTGTGTGTGTGTGTGTGTGTGTGTGTGTGTGTGAGTGACCACTAGAGAGAGAGAGAGAGAGAGAGAGAGAGAGAGAGAGAGAGAGAGAGACCAGAGAGAGAGACCAGAGAGAGAGGCTTGTAGAGTGTGAAACTTGAAGATATCCATCACTTATTGATATGAAGAACCAAAGATAGACATTGGTTTGGCATCATATAGGCATTTCTTGAAGGAGTCAAACATGCCACACCCACTCTAACATATGCCACATGGGCTCCAACATGCCAAGGTGGCTTAAACATGCCACGTGGGCTCCCACATGCCACCTAGGCTTCAATATGCCAAGGTGGCTCAAACATGCCATATGGCCTCCAACATGCCACCCTGACTCCAACATGCCAAGGGGCTCAAACATGCCCGCGTCAAGGCTCAACATGCCACCTGAACTGCACACATGCCAGGGTGGCTCAACATCTAGCCTCCAAAATGGCTCAAACATGCCACCAAACATGCCATGCGTGCTCAACATAAGCTCCAACAAGCCAGGTGGCTCACAACATGCCACATAGGCTCCAAGAGGGCAAAGATGGCTCAAATGTGCCACCTAAGCTCCAACATGCCACCTAGGCTCAAACATGCAAGGTGGCTCAAACATCTGGGCTCCAACATGCCACCTAGGCTCAAAACATGCCAAGGTGGCTCAAACATGCCATGTGGGCTCCAACACACAAGGTGGCTCAAACATGCCACCCCTAAGCTCAAACATGCCACTTGGGCTCCAATATGCCACCTTGACTCAACATGCCGGGTTGGCACAAACATGCCACCCTAGGCTCCAACATGGCCGAGGTTGGCTCAAACATGCCACCACCCCTAGGCTCAAACATGATAAGGTATCTCAAACATGCCACCTAGGCTCCAACATACACCGCCTAGGCTCAAACATGCCAAGGTGGCTCAAACATGCCAGCCGGGGGCTCCAACATGCCACCTAGGCTCCAACATGCCAAGGTAGCTCAAACATGCCAGGCGGGCTCCATCATGCCACCTAGGCTCCAACATGCCAAGGTGGCTCATAATGTCACCTAGGCTCAAAACATGCCACCGCGGGCTCCAACATGCCACCGCAGGGCTCCAACATGCCACACGGGGCTCAAACATGCCACCGCGGGCTCCAACATGCCACCTAGGCTCAAAACATGCCAAGGTGGCTCAAACATGCCATGTGGGCTCCAACACACAAGGTGGCTCAAACATGCCACCTAAGCTCAAACATACCACTTGGGCTCCAATATACCACCTTGACTCCAAGATCTCTTGGGGTTGGCACAAAACATGCCACCTAGGCTCCAACATGGCGGGTTGGCTCAAACATGCCACCTAGGCTCAAAACATGATAAGGTGTCTCAAACATGCCACCTAGGCTCCAACATGCCACCTAGGCTCAAACATGCCAAGGTGGCTCCAAACAAGCTGAGGGCTCCAACATGCCAAGGTAGCTCAAACATGCCGGTGGGCTCCATCATGCCACCTAGGCTCCAACATGCCAAGGTGGCTCATAGCATGCCACCTAGGCTCCAGCGTGCTACCTAGGCTTAAACATGCCAAGGTGGCTCAAACATGCCATCTGAGGCTCAAGGCCACACAGGCTCCAACATGCCAAGGTGGCTCAAACATGTGCCGTGGGTTCCAACATGTCACCTAGGCCCCAACATGCCAAGGTGGCTCAAACATGCCACCTAGGCTCCAATATACCACCTAGGCTCAAACATGCCAAGGTGGCTCAAACATCACCACGTGTTTTCCAACATGCCACCTAGGCTCCAAGATGCCAAGGTGGCTCAAACATGCCAAGGTGCTCAAACATGCCACCTAGGCTCCAACATGCCACCTAGGCTCAAACATTCCAAGGTGGCTCAAACATGCCACATGGTATCCAACATGCCACCTAGGCTCCAACATGCCAAGATGGTTCCAACATGCCACCTAGGCTCCAACATGCCATGGTGGCTCAAACATGCCATGTGGGCTCCAGCGTGCCACCTTGGCTCCAAGCGTGCCAAGTTGGCTCAAACATACCAACTAGGCTCCAACACATGCCACCTAGGCTCAAACATGCCAAGGTGGCTCAAACATGCCACTGCGGGACTCCAACATGCCACCCAGGGCTCCAACATGCCAAGGTAGCTCAAACATGCCAGGTGGGAGCTGCAACATGCCACCTGGGTTCCAACATGCCAAGGTGGCTCACAACATGCCACCTTGGCTCCAGCGTGCCAAGGTTGGCTCAAACATGCCACCTAGGCTCAAACGCATGCAAGGTTGCTCAAACATGCCAGGTGGGCTCCAACATGCCGCCTAGGCTCCAACATGCCAAGGTGGCTCACAACATGCCACCTTGGCTCCAACTAAGGTTGAGTTGGCTCAAACATGCCACCTAGGCTCAAACATGCCAAGGTGTCTCAAACATGCCGCATAGCTCAACATGCCACCTAGGCTCCAACATGCCAAGGTAGCTCAAAAATGCCACCTAGGCTCCAACATGCCAAGGTGGCTCAAACATGCCACATAGGCTCAACATGCCACCTAGGCTCAAACATGGTAAGGTGGTTCAAATATGCCAAAGTGGCCAAATTAAACATGCTGACTCTCAGGCATACCACCCCAGACTCAAACATGGCAAGGTGGCTCAAACATGCTCCAGGGCTCCAAAATGCCACCCTGGGCTCCAACATGCCAAGGTGGCTCAAACATGCTACGTGGGGCTCCAACATGCCACCTTGGCTCCAACATGCCATGGTTGGATCAAACATGCCACCTAGGGTCAAACATGCCAAGGTGGCTTAAACATGCCATGTGGGCTCCAACATGCCACCTAGGCTCCAACATGCCTTCAAACATGCCACCTAGGTTTCGACACGGTCGCATACAGGATGCATCGCGGTTTGATAAGCTCTCCGGGACCGATCTTGAAGTTTTTTGAACCTGCTCGAATCTACTTTTGCAAATTTCAATTTTCCCCACTTATTTCATAGAGATTGCAAAAAATACCCTTCGCCACATCATCATGCCACTTGGGCCATGTCATTAACCGTGTTTTGCCATGTCAATGGTACACCTCACATTGTTACCCATTATTTCTCATATTGGTTCCATTTTTTTCTTGAAAAAGTTGAAAACGCTAGAAATGCCAATGTAGTTGTGGTTGAAATTTGCTTCGTTGGTGCAGTGGCTATTCGGAGTGGAATAGTGGCACACAAGGTACATGGCAATGATATGGCACTAGGAATGATGAGATGCCATGTCACATGATGACTAAGCATTTTATGCACTTTAAATAGAAAATGACTAGATAGTATGCCTCAAATATGCCACTAAGCTTTTTTAAATGTTTTTTTTTTTTTTTTTTTTTAAAGGATGAAATACAATTTCGTGACTTAGCATTTTATGCACTTCATATAGAAAATGGCTTGGCCAATTTTTTGGAGAAAAGGGTTTTTTTGAGTGAGATACATAGGTTGGGTTCAGTGTCCCTAAATTACCTTGCCAAATCCTTCATGAAACATTAAAAGCTGTCCAATTTCTTGCAAAATGCTTGGTCATCATGTCCGCATCATCCACATCTTGCCATGTCGCCCAAACATGCCATACTACCCCATGAAAAACCAAGGTCATACTTTATTTTTGGTTGGTCTTGCTTACTTGGCATGACATGTCACCACTTGGAGTGCTATATCATCATATTCCATGCCACCTTTTGCAGATTTCAATTTTCCTAGGCATCTCGTGAAAATTGCAAAAATAACACTTGCCGAATCATCATGCCACTTTCGCCACATCATCATCACAGTTTGCCAACTCATTGGCACACGCCACAGGTTACAAAACAATAAGTTTTGTCACGGGGAAAATAAAAAGTTTTCACACACTTGAGAATGAAAATATGAATCGAGTAAGCCTATCATTAGGTTCGGACCTGGCTCGCCCATTGTGTTATATGAGCCTCATTATCTCCAAACTATTTTTATGAAAATTACTTCATATTGTACTCCACATACTTGAACTAACCACTTGATAATCGGAGATTCATGCTAGAGATTTCATTGTATTGATCATATATGCCTGAATTATTGGAGCCTCTTTTTTTAGTGATGCATATCTAGTGATTAATGTTGTGGTGTACCCAAGGAATCATAACATGATCCCTTACCACATGTTTGGTGGTTCTTATTACTTAAATTTTACTATTCCATGCTATTGCCCATTTGAACACTATCAAAAGGAGGTGGCCCTCACATTTCTATCTCCCAGTTGCATTATTACATCCTGCCTCCACCTTGTTGCTTTCTCATAGCCTTTTCCCACCTCACTCGCCCACTTTCAAGGAGGGATCTTCTTCACGTGGATAACATGCCGACCACTAGCCTTCCAAACGTCCTGTCATTCTATCCCATACTAGTCATTACTCCTACCTTCTATCAATAATGTCCAGCAACATCTTGCTTGCAACACTAAAATCTGATCATGTCATGTTTTTGTCTTCGAACATGAATGAGTGAATGAATTCCCTTGGCTAAAATCTTGAGATCCATTGTTAAATATGATTTGTGAAGCATGTATCCCATTAATGCTAAGATAAACGGCCAAGATTTTGATCTTGGCCTTATCATCCTACTGGCCAAAGATCAACGGCCGAGATTGCGATCCCAGACTTACCTTCCTATTGGCTGAGTCTATATTCATTTAGGTCTCAAGGGGCTTCCCACACTCAAGCCAGTTTGCCTCCACTTCGTCTGCTGCGTGCCTCCCTCCGGCCGCTTCCATCCGCCGTCTTCATTCCATTCCAAAGAAAGTTGCCTCCATTCCGGTCAAACTGTCTAATTTTTTCATGATTGAAATCTCCTCCTCTGGGTCTGTGTATTCTACCTCCGTTGTTGAGATGGTCTTGCAAGCAAACCATTTCTTGCTTCCCCTTTACTCCTCAAAAAGAAAAACCGGGGTTTGCCCACCCCGCCGACTCTCCTTTTACGGATCATAGTGCTCTAAAAGATTTGGATATGAAGCCCAATTAGGCGTGATTGAGAAGTTGTTCTTCCTTAAACCTGTGTCCTCGGGTTATTTGGATCTACCACCGTAATACTGCTTGGATCTAAGACCGGCTATAACCTAGAACCTCTCTAATATTCTTTTTCAATAGAATATTCTAGTGATTATTAAAAATAACCTCTCAATATTCTCTTTAACTTAATATTCTACCTGGCATACCGCATATCGAAAAGACGCAGCCAAGATTTGGGCACTCGCAATCCGGGCGACAAAATTGGGGCTTCTTCTGCAGAAACCCATCTATCCGGACGATTCAATAATGCCGCCATTCCCGCATCCATTAGCTCCGGTCTAAATCCCCAAATGTCGGGACTAATTCGATACTATATCTTTACCTTGAAGCACAAATCGGCCATGTTTGATTTGCTTTTTTATCCTCGATCAATATTGTGGGTCAGTTTGAGGAGTAGATTTAAGCATTAGGAACAGATAGAGCAGAGAAAACCAAAGCCCCTAATGCTTCATTGGCAGATAAAAAAGATGGAGATTGTGAGCAATAAAAATCTTGTGCATGTCGGATTGTAGAGATTTAACTCAAGGATTTTGTGAAGGCCCATCCATTGCAGACTCTACATGTTTTTGGAGAAGACTGTACCAAAGAATCCTATTTCTATGCGATCCAATACCCTCGATCTTGGTACAAATTTCGTAATTTTATACTAAGTCCGGATGCCACAACTATGGAGAAACCTGCTCATACAGTTCTAATTTGATGCTAAGTCCGATGCCACGCCTATGGAGAAACCGCTTCTGCGGGTTTAGGAGGATTTAATCCCTCCCTGAGGGGATCATGAAATAACCTCTTGGTCCAGCGCCTCGGTTATTTCCCATAATCCCTCAAGGAGGGTTAACCTCCTCGCCTCTCCGCCTCTCATCCCATTGGCGCCTTTTCTCCTCCGCTCGATTATGTAAATAGTACCATTGGCTTTTATCTCCAATCTTCACCACAAAACTCGATTTCTTAATGTAAATCGAGTACCAAATGTTTTTTACCTCCTTCATCGCCTCCATTCCAAAGCTGATCTTCCCGCATACCTCCATTTTACAGGATCCCGCAATGAAGCCAATGGATGTTTTTCCATCCCGATATGCCGCTTCGTTGCCACTGGGTTGAGTTGGAGAGACCTTTCCTTTATAGCTGGATGCCCTGGCGGGTTAATGAGCCGGTTTTCTCACGGGCCGATATGTTTGCTAGGGTTGAGTTGGAGAGACCTTCCCGGATCAACCCGCCTCAGAGGAAACTTTGGGCTTATTTCTTTTGCCCATGATTTGTCTGCTTAACCATGAAACACCAAAAAATCGCATCAAACATCTCTATATTTCTTCAAATCTGCTCCGAAAGCTAGATTGGTGCCAGATTTGGGCCGTATTCTGCTTGGGTCTAGGTTTGACCGAATAGGCCAAATTTATAGATTTGTATATTAGGTAAAGATTTACTGATCCAATTGTTCACAATTTAGAGTTCTTTGCAAGAGGGTAAGTTTATTCATGCTCACGTTTCATTTCAGTAACCATCTTTTTAAGTCTTTGGGCAGATTGTCTTACACCATTATGCTTTTCACGCATTTGGGAGTTTGCATCTATAGTTTCTAAGAAACTTGAGGTAATCTGAGAAATTTGACTGGTTATTGAGATACCAGAAGTGAGCTGGTTCATAAGCCCAGCTGTAGCAGCAAGCATCTGTGAGCACCCTGCAACAACAGAAACCCTGCAACAATGTGAAGTGAAAATTGATGCCCAAAAGCTGGGTTAACGAAGAAATTTAGGCATTTGGCTATGAGATTAAAGTTTTTGATGCCAAATTTGGGCAAAAATGAAGATTTTAGCGGAAATTGTGTATTTCCTTCTATGGGAACATTTTGAGCTAGTAGGAGACTATCGTGAAGCATTATATACCTTAGACCTGAAGACTATGCTAAGTTATTATAACATTTGTTATTATTATAACATTTGGACGGTTTAGATTGATTTTATTGACGGTCAAGATTGAAGTTTAATTGTATAAATAAGAAACTCGATGGAATGAAAAGACACGCTTTGTTTTGAGAATCCAACCGCAAGGGCGCCTGGAGTGTGTCTCGTGGGTCCCGATTCTTTGTTGGTTTGAGGCAAGTGTCCATCAATGCTGATGTCCATTGTTTCGCATCATATAAGGATGATAAGTTTTGAGTGAATTGTTTGTTGTTCTTTTTTGAAATCTAAGTAAAGAAAACCCGCTATAAATCTCTAACAGCGAATCTTCTACAAGGATTTGACCTCAAGGAAATCCTTGTGAATGCTTGTGCTGGAGTGAATGCTATTAAATAATAAAAAAAAAAATTAAATCTAGAATAAAACTTATGTAATTGTTAAATTGATAATGAATGAATAGAAAGAATCCCAAAGGGAATTAAATATGATCTCATATACCAACCGAAAACCTCGCCTAATCTAAGTGAAAAGCAATTTATTGGGATGGCCAAACTCGCAGAAGATTTTGTAGCCATAGCTGTGGTAGACAAAGAAAAATCGAAACCTTAAAAGGCTACCCGGACTCATGTTTGTGCCCCAAAAATCGATTTAGTGCATGCTTTGTGTAGAGCCAAGAATCGGCAAATTTGACATCATTGAAATTTTTAACCCGAAAACAAAATAAAACACGTAGATAGGGAAGGAGTCGACCGGGCCGATCCATAGCCAAGTAGGTCTATCCTTTGCTATAATCCTCTTTTTGCTTCCGCCATAGCCGAAAAAGAGCAGAAGTGATTTGGTATCTAAATCGCCGATCCACCCTCTGAAAACCTCCGAAACCTAAAATAAAAAAAAGAAACTAGCGTAACTGCAGGGGTTGGGAAGAAGGCTAGGCGTCAAGTTCGCTGGTTTTTTTTCCGTGGTAATTCTAAACGGCTTCATTAGATGTCAATGCTGCAAATTTATGTGAAAAATTTGAGACAACCATTTTGCACAAGGAAAGATTAGGTTGAAGATTAGGTTTAGGTAGAAATGCAGGCTTGAGGTAGAGGATCTAGTTGGAAGAGTGCAAAGAAGAGGAAGAAGGGAATATAGAAGGGTAGATGAAGGTGAATAAGAAACATATTGACAAAATACAAGCATTAGCAACAAAAGGTATAGCTGAACTTGTCCAATTGAGTGATACATCTTCATTTATCTTCATTTGGTTGCATACCAGTTCTGTGATTTGGCGGTGTACTACTGATGGTCTCCAGCAATTGAAGCTAAATGTTCCTAAACTCCCACCATGCCTAGTTGGTTAGACATCGCCCAATAAATTAATAGGAAAAACATATTTGTAAACTTAAAAATATAAAGACTCCGCATTCCACCTTTACAGGATTAGTACATTCAACTCACTTTGCCTGCCCATCTATGGTCAACAGAGAAGACATATCATTAAATTCGAGGTTTCTCTACCCATTCTACTGAGATGTGGGATTAATAAAAGAGACAAACCTTCAACATTCCAAATGTTGTGCACGGTTAAAAGGAGTCTTCAACAGAAAGAGACTTTGGGAAGGACTAGAGTCCCACCCTCGGCATGCATTATACAAGAACGAACCAATTTTGTCGCCAAATCTGGCATCTCAACACTTCCATGGACAATACCATGTCCAACTAAAAAAGATCTAGTCCAAAACGCCACAAGAACAATACTTGCAAGATAATCTGTCTAAAGGCAATTCCCGTAGCTCCATGATTGTAGTGACTCCCATCTCTTTCAAAACAGCTTCAAGATGATGACCAATGCCAGGAACCTCTGTATATGTTTTACTAAGTTAGAGGAGTACATAACAAGAACGTAAGCAAGACGATAGATATCTTTCACCTTTCTTATAGACAAGGAATTCCAGCACGGCAGGAGAATGCAGGTTTGTTTGTTGGGTTTATTGACTGAACACACAAGTTTGGCAAGCATTTTCTGGACGCCAAAAACATATCATATACACACATCCAATAGTTGTTTCCATTGTCAAGTTAGGCAAATTTATATTGTTTTTTATGACTGAAATTTTGTTAATAAATAAGAGGATACAACAACGTTACATTGTGTGCTATTCCCGCAGAAAGACCGATATCCCTGCTTTTTCTCAATGGCTTCATGCATTTAGCTACTATTTGGCTCCTTATAGTGCCCTTATAGTGCCGTCGACACGATCACTTGATTTTACTATTTGCACCTCATTATCTTGCTCCACATCTATGGTCACAAAGGAGGCCCAAATTGAAATTGGCCTTCATTACACATATCTCTCGTGATACAACCAAACAACATAACCCGAGAAGCATGTAAGTTAACACTTGATCCAAAGCAGCTTGGCATTTGGTTTCCTCATGATATCTACAAATAAGATTCATCAAGACCACGCATAATTAAAGTCTCCTTATGAAAAGATGTTTACCATATGTGGCTAAGAGATATTTAGTAAGAGACCTTTCAAGCACTCAAAACGCTTTTAACACTTCCATGATCCTTTTGCTTGCAGCTCTATATGGGCTGAGGTCTTCCCATTGAATATGACCGTGTCCGGACATCTCATATAAATTTGCTACGCTCGGATTTGAAAGATGACAAAGATAAGGCATACGTGTGTGATCTTAGAACCTTTGTTTTGCTTCTTCTATTGTTCCAACTTTGTTTACACCAAGACTTCGTGCCACATAATTGCATGTCACTATAAGGTGTTTCTCGCACAAAGAAGGGGTGCAACAAGAGATCATAACCATGGGCATATTAAAAAAATATATGGTCTGAAAACTAAATTCTATTTGGCCAAACACTGCTTTGTTAAAATGCTCGTTTGTTAAATAAATAAAAGACATGTGGAGTTTTCTCGCTAAATTTGCTAGATCTTGCATCTTCAATACCATGTGGTCACAAATTAGGTAACGCCAAAAACGTTTTTTCAATCCAGATGTTTGAAAGGGTAGAGCAAGAATTGACAACAGATCATCCATTAAGTGAATGGGCTCTACAACTCGCTTGCAACCCTATTGTTCATATGGCGATTCATAAGTTGATTCTCAAATCTTGAGGAATCTGAGCAGAAAGGTGAGACTCCCTCGGCAAGATAGTAATATTGCAGACCGATCCAAAACTCCATTGCATAACCCTAGATACCCATTCTCAATCAAGCGATCTAGCTTGATATTTTCTTCAACAGATACACAAATTCCATTTGCTTGTTCAAGAGCCATAAGAAGTGCAATACCAGTAGCTGCAGAGGAACTAACGCCACGCCCATGGAAGCCATCTCCGCCATCTACAATTCCACAGATCCCTTTGTCGAGGCATAAATTCCCCACTTGCATACCTTTCATATGCCCATGAATAGCGTCTGAGATAATGATAGTCCCATCAAAGCAATAGAGGCGCTTATGAGTAACTTTAGCAGAGAAGAGAAATGAGACAAATTTGACACAAGATAGTTATATTTGTTTTACAAAAAGTGGGTTATTTGAGCACTGAAACAAAAGATTTTAAGCTTGCAAAGATCATCAAAGTGTGAGCACAACAAAATCAAACCTTTTGCAATCTTAAGCAAAGACTTTTCTTACAAATAACATAGATTGAGCTTTAATGCCATGAATTTGCCTTGGCTGTTCTCGCCCATTAAAATTCAGGATACTAAAGATGGTCTACTAATAGGTCGGGAGACTTTAATTCAGAGCCAACGACATGTAGCACCCTAGAAGCACCATAAGGTTTGTGACTATAAAATGGCAATACCTTTCCTTCGCATGATGCTTAAGATCGATGACAATATGATGATCCCAATGTACAGAGTCCAAAGATAAATTTGAAATAACCAGACTTCTTTGAACCCAAGATATTCATAAACAACATAGCATGTCAATAACTTCTTTTCATTGAGCTAACCCTAAAAATATTGATTCACTTTCAAGTAAAATAAAAGGTGCAAATTAACTAGGTAGCTATAGCGTAAATTTGGGAGCAAAGAGTTGTCCCCTGCTTGCATTACTTGTGTTAGATAGGCTGAATTATCTAATAATTGCATCCGTGCGCACCATAGCATCATGTACCAAGATACTATTTAATGCCAAATATAAACCGCACCCAAGAAAACTATTTGTTACGGAAAGATACTTCACCGTAGCTTATCCATTTTGAAAAAAGATGGTATTGATGTTGTTTGTCCCAGCCACAGCAACAAGTTCCAAAACCGTGAGGGCTTTATACTTCCGAAGGTTGTTCATAACCAGATTATCCAACTTGTGCTCATATATCTTTCCAACTTCCTCCAAATTGCACTCGGATATCCCACTGAAATGACCTTTTGCATGCATTGCACCCTCATCAGCTCTACCCAAATAGTTTAAGAATGGATTCGAACTTGAAATCTAAGTGCCCAGAAGATAAGGCGGAGTTGGAGTTGTCGAGTTGGAGAGAATCGGGCATGGGAAGAAAATATTTGGGGCGATGTTTGTTTAGGAGAGAAGAAGGGATCGATGCGATCTCTCGAGCAAGGGGTCGAAGGAGAGAGGAAAATTTTTTTTGGAGACTCTAACCACACCATTAAGGATGCGAAAAGCTTCAGAGAATGTGGAAAGCTTCAGAGTTTTAGCTATGGCCACCAAAAAAGGTTGAACGAGATCGAAATAACGGAGAGGTCGAATACTCCGGCAGACAAATACTTCCTTTTCTAATTTCCCTGACCCTACGATCAGAAAATAAAGAATCGGACGGCTAAAATTGAAAATAGCTGACGTGGCACGACACGTGGCATACCTAGGAATGCAGGAAATCGTGCAGGGGGGGTTAGGCAACCCTGCTAAATAAAATAAAATAAAAGGAGTAAAAACATTAAGAATGGATAGATTCATATTAAATAAAAAGTATCAAAATTGTGCATAGTGTCTTTGGATAAGTGATTGACTAAGAGTCAATTGTTCATGGGTTCGAATCTATGTACTGCCATAAATATATCGGTTATTTTTTTGTTGTGCTTCAAGTGAAAACTTAACCACTACTAAATTTTGCTAATAAGGTGAATATTAAACAAGCTAAATATTTCGATTTCAATACCCTTAAGGCTTATATGAATATTAATGCTATGGTGTCGGTTACAACCTAAATCCTCGTCTCCAATTATCAGTTCATCAAACCTCGTTCTTGAACCTTGCCATTTGTGTGATAACTCATGCACTGCATTGCCTTGATCCGGGCTTGGGGTTCATTCCGAGAACCGAGAACCTCATTCCGAGAACCTAAGGTAATCGTTGTTGCATGGTAAATTGTTAAGTAAATTCATGAATGAGGGAATTGTATGAATTATAGAGATTTTGAGGAAGATACAAAGAGAAAAAGTATTTTAGAAAGGCAAGCTAGGCAGGAAAAAAGGGATAAGAGGAGGAGAGAGTTAGAGGAAATTTCCGCTAGATCTTCTGTTTTAGGGAAAATACCCTCTAGTCCTGTAGGATCTGCTGAAGAAGAGACCGAAGAAGAAAGTGACGAAGAGCTATTCTTGCCTGCTAGAGGACCTAGCATATTAGCCATGGCTCTTAAAACCTCCAAGATGAAATATCCAACTTTCTCGGCCTTGGGAAATGTAGATGCAGACTCCCATATTCAAACATTCTTGACCATTAGTGAAGCTAATCAAGAAGATGGAAGTGCTGAAAGATTAAGACTTTTCCCAGCTACCTTACAAGATGGGGCTGTAGAGTGGTATAGAACAGCTAGGGCTGCTAACCCTTTTACTACATGGGATGAATTGAAGAAGGGTTTCTTAAATGCATTTAGGCCTGTTGGATTTGCACAGCGTGTGACTGATGAATTGAATTATATTAGGCTCTTACCAGGTGAGAGTCTTCAAAGTTACATAATTAGATTACGCAGGTTGATTGCGAAGAAAGACCCAGCGCCTTCCCCAGAAGACCAAGTAAGATTTTTTACTAATGGGTTGCCTGCAGATATAGGATTCTTCACCAGGGGCCAAACTCCAGCCACCTTGGATCTTTGCAAATTCATATTGCTTCAAACAAGCTAAAACAAATGCTAATCGTCAATCTAACCCAGGATATACTTTGCCATCTGTATTAGGTGGTACGTTTGGAAATATGTTAAATTCTAACGCTATGGAAATGGGATGGGGACACAATATAGGTCTTGCTGTACCAAGTGTGGTGCCTACGGTTGGAACTATTGATTATAGTAAGCAAACTCTTGGACCTCAAGTAAGTATGCCTATGGTCAATACATCCACGAATGAAAGTTTGGATTCCAAATTAATAAAAGTAAAAGAAGATCTGGTTGATAGTCTAACAAAGCAAATGAATGAACTTCAATTAAATTGGGTTAAAACTTTGGAGAATAGACCACAAGTTAGTAAAGAGCGCACTAATATGTGGTGTGTAAAATGTAGGGGTTATGGGCACTTACCCTATGAATGTCCTACACCTGCAAATCTAGAAGTCCCGTGTCGTATTTGTGGAAAAACTAACCACAAGATGGAAAATTGTTTCTTCTTAAGACCTAGATCACAATTACCTGCACCTCCGCTTTATAGGGTACAACCTGAACGTAATATGTATGAACAAAATATGTATGCTTATCCCCCTCCCAATTATAATGCTTTTAGGGTGCAACCTGATCAATCTAGATCACAAAATTATAGACCCACACAACCCCAAATTTTACAAAAACGTGCTTATCAATGCTATCGATGTGGTGAGAGGGGACATATTGCACCTCATTGCCCAAACCCGAGGAAAACGGTTGATTACCAACCTATATGTGGGATTTGCCAAACACAAGGGTTACATACACAAGAAGAGTGTCCACACAAGTTGCAAACTCCTACAAATTCCAAGGATAATAAAGGCAAGAGGGTTGTGATTGATACTGGGGCAGTGTTTGTAGACCAGGAAATTCCTTCTACCAATTTTGTGGAAACTAGAAGTGCTAGGAACCTTAAAGAGAACCCAAAGAAAGGGAATAAAAAGAAAAGAAGAGGTAGGAAAACACCTAAGGGGAAGGAATTAGAGAGAGGTGAATCTTCGACGCAAGCGGCCTATAACAATGGGGGAGAATTATTGGAAGGGGAAGAACTACAAGAATTGTTTGATGGAACAGAGGACTTACCTAGGCCTAAAGAAATAAATAAAATTGTAGGGGAATTACAACCACCCAAGATGTGGAGAGAGAAGGCTAAGTATAAAAGATATAAAAGAGTCTTGAATATGAAGAATGACCCACCCTATGATATTCTCAAGGATCTAGATAATCTAACGCCTTCTTTGACTTTTAGTCAACTATTGCAATTAGCCCCAGAATGCCGTAAAGTCTTGTTATCAGCCCTGAAGAGCCATAGGGAAGTCATAGTAAATTCTGCTTGGCCAATTATAGCTGACATGAGTTCTCCTTGTCTGGACGTGGAAATTAAGGGAGAATTAATAAAGAATTGTACGATTGATGGGGGCTCAGGGATAAATATTATGCCTGAAGGAATAAGGAAGAAATTGGGATTACCAGACCCTGTACCAGTACATTTCGTAGTAAGAATGGCTGACCAACGACGGGTTCGACCATTGGGAGTAATTACAGGCATCAAGACTATAATAGCGGGCATAACATTTTTTGTGGATTATGTAGTATTACGTATGACTTGTGGAAAATTTACTTACCCTTTGTTACTTGGACGTCCATGGTTATTACAAGCTCGAGCAAAACATGATTGGTCCACAGGTTATCTTCAAATTGGTGATGGTAATAATGAGGTTAAGATAAAAGTTCATCTACATTCTAGAGTTAGGGAGGATAACACTAGTGACACTAGCTCTTCTAAGGAAGAATTGGCTTCTAGTGATGAAGAGAGTGGGGATGATATGGAAATTAATCAAATAAGTGTAGAAAGGGATGGATATGATCAATTAAGGATTCCTCCTTTTAAGGATGATAATTCTAGTGTTGCTCTTGAAGAGTGGATGGGATGTGTAAATTCTTTCATGGTGAGTGTGGAAGAAGTTGGTAGTGAAGAAGAGCAAGAGGACCAATACCCGGAGTATTTCTCTAAGCATGAGAGGGGAGAGTACAAATTGAGGGAGGTGCCAGCCAATAGTGCGGCTGATGCGAATTCTATACTAACTTCTTCTGGGATTGTAGAACTGAATTTAGGAATACGAGAAGAAAACTGGGAGCCCAAAATTCAAATGAAGAGCGTCAAAGGTATTTGGATTTATTTATGGAATATAAGCACATCTTTGCGTGGACCTATAGGGATTTAAGGGGTATATCACCAGCATTATGTATGCATAAGATTATCTTAGAGCCTCATGCTAACCCAATAAGACAACGTCCATATAGAATGAATCCGAACTACTCTAAAAAAGTGAAGGAAGAAATTGATAGTTTGCTTGAAGCGGGCTTTATTGAACACTAGAGAATAGCGAGTGGTTGTCACCTATTGTTGTAGTTCCTAAGAGAGATAAGGAGAAGGCGAGAGTGTGTGTGGATTATAGGAGACCGAATCTTTGTAACTAGAAAAGATGGATTTCGGTCCCTTTTACTTGATTCTATACCCGATTACATGGCGCTTGCCATGAATATTATTCCTTTTTAGATGGGTATTAGGGTATAACCAGGGGATCCATTTTTCCGATGATCGGGTTAAAACTACCTTTGTTTCTTGAGTGGGGCTGTTTTTATATAGGGTGATGCCTTTTGGGCTATGCAACGCCCCAAGAAACTTTTCAAAGGGTAGTTCTGAGTGCCTTTAAGGAATATTTAAGAGAGTTTATGGAGGTCTTCCTTGATGATTTCTGTGTCTTTAGCACACGAATTAGCCATATAGACAGATTAAGATTATGTTTCAAAAAATGTGATGAATATGGTATTTCATTAAATCCTTTAAAGTGTGTTTTTGGAGTCACTCGTGGGACACTGCTGGGAAGGGTTGTGTCTAGAGAAGGAATTGCTATAGATCCAGATAAGACTAAAGTGATTATGGAGCTAGAACCACCATCCACTATTAAAAAATTACAAGCCTTCTTAGGACATGTAGGGTACCATCGTAGATTTATAAGGCACTATGCTGATAAAGCTTTACCATTAACAACATTGTTAAAGAAAGAGCATGCTTATGTATGGACCATATATTGCCAGCGTGCATTTGAATTGTTAAAGGAAGCGTTGATTACCGCGCCTATACTTAAATTTCCTAAATGGGAAGATGAGTTCCATGTCCACATAGACTCTTCGGCATATGCTATTGGTGCCATATTATCTCAAATGCAAGAGGATGGCTGGGACCACCCTATTTACTATGCTAGTCGTCAGTTATCTAATGCAGAGAAAAAATGTTCCACTACTGAGAGAGAGGGATTGGGTATGATCTATGCCATCCAAAAATTCCGTCATTATCTATTGGGAAAACCCTTTGTATTTTTCGTCGATCACCAAGCCTTAAAGTACTTGATTAATAAACCATGTAAAACTGGTAGAATTACTAGATGGCTTCTTATGTTACAGGAGTTCCAATTTAAAGTTGTAGTAAAACCAGGACGCTCCCATGCACCTGCAGATCATTTGTCTAGACTAATAGGGAGTTCTAAAGATAAGGGTGTTATGGATGATTTACCAGATGCTGACTTGTTTGCTGTCACTGTTTGGCCAGAATGGTATAAAGACATAATAGAATTCCTCTCTACTAATCAACTACCTGAAGAAATGAACCCTATAGAAAGGAAGCGATTGGTCCTAAAATGTAAACCCTTTACCATGTTGGCTGGCACCTTGTATAGAATTGGAAGAGATAGTATTTTGCGTCGATGTATATTCCCTCAGGAAGTCCACAAAATTATAGCTGTTTGTCATGACTCCCCTGCTGGTGGCCATTTTGCTAGTGATATAACCTCTAGAAAGATTCTCAGTGCAGGATATTGGTGGCCAACTATGCATCATGATGTGAAGGAATATGTAAAATGTTGTGATCCTTGTCAGAGGGTGGGTAGACCAACAAGGAGGGATGCTATGCCCTTGAATCCCATAGTGCCCATCTTTCCATTTGAAAAATGGGGAATAGACTTCGTAGGGCCCATAAGTCCTCCTGCATGGCAAACACGTAATGAGTATATTCTAGTATGCACAGACTATGTCACTAAATGGGTTGAAGCAAAGGCCTCTAGAAATGATAATGCTGCTACCGTGGCAACTTTCCTATATGAAAACATTATTATTAGGTTTGGATGTCCATTGGAATTAGTCAGTGATAGGGGATCACATTTTGTAAATGAAACTATTACTGCATTAACTGAACGTTATGGAATTTCCCATAGAAAAAGTACACCTTATCATCCTCAGGCGAACGACCAAGTGGAAAGAACTAATAAGACCTTGTGTAACATTATGACCAAAATCTGCAATGCTAATCGTACTGATTGGGATAAAAGACTGCTAGATGCTTTGTGGGCCTATAGGATAGCCTATAAAGTCACAACCAAATTCACACCTTTTATGTTAGTCTATGGACAAGAGGCTATTTTGCCAATTGAGTTGGAGATTCCTTCTTTGAGAGTGGCAGTACAAGAAAAGTTAGATGAGGATGGCAGCCTGAAAGCAAGATTGGACGAGCTAGAGAGGTTGGATGAGGTACGTCTCCATGCTTTTATGGCAAGGGAGTCATTACAAGGGCGACGAAAAGAATGGTATGATGATTACAATAAGAAAAAAGTAATTAAAGAGAATGATTTAGTTCTTTTATACGATAGTAAACATTGGAAAAGACCGGGTAAACTAAGAATGAGATGGGTTGGGCCTTATGAAGTTAAAAAAGTTTACTCTAACGGTTCTGTATTGTTACAAGACTTGGAAGGAAACGAGTTACCTACGAGAGTAAATGGCGCACGACTAAAAGTATACTATGCGCCACGTACCTTTAAGAAGCTTCCAGATGCTATGTGAGATTCATCGAGGGCAATGAATACATTTAAGGGGGGATAATAGCATAATAAGGGAAAAAAAAAAAAAAAAAAAAAAATAAAGAATTTGATTTTTCTTATTATTCATCTGCTTGCTCTCCGTATTAATCAAATTCATCTCATTTTTCATTCTTACACCTCATTCAATCCATAAAGACTGCCAAATCAACTTCGCATCCAGGCAGCAATTTGTTACTAACTTTTATGGTTTCCATGATAGGTTCACCTGCTTGTCTCCATTTTTTTTTTTTTTTTTTTCAATTCACTTCACATTACACTCATCCACTCCATGTCAATCCATTAAAGTCTGCCATGTAAGCTTTACCATCAGGCAGCAACGTTTTTTACTAATTTTTGTTTCCATGGCAGGTTCACCTGGTTTTCTTCGTAATTATTCAAACCATACATCTTTCATTCATCCATATCATTCAAACCATAAAGTGTTGCAATCAGCTTCACCATATTAGCAGCCATACGTCCTACTAACGACGTTTTTTCGTTGTAGGAGCATCCTTTATTATATCATTTCATGTTCATCTGTTTTTAGTTGGCTTACCAACCATGACCATTGTTTTCTTTACTGTTGTTTTTTCATTTCCCGTATTGCTGGCCATTTTCTCCATCCCAGCAAGTTCAAATAGGCTTTTATTATTATATTCGCCGGGACGTCGAATTCATTTAAGGGGGAATAATGTGAAGTGAAAATTGATGCCCAAAAGCTGGGTTAACGAAGAAATTTAGGCATTTGGCTATGAGATTAAAGTTTTTGATGCCAAATTTGGGCAAAAATGAAGATTTTAGCGGAAATTGTGTATTTCCTTCTATGGGAACATTTTGAGCTAGTAGGAGACTATCGTGAAGCATTATATACCTTAGACCTGAAGACTATGCTAAGTTATTATAACATTTGTTATTATTATAACATTTGGACGGTTTAGATTGATTTTATTGACGGTCAAGATTGAAGTTTAATTGTATAAATAAGAAACTGATGGAATGAAAAGACACGCTTGTTTTGAGAATCCAACTGCAAGGGCGCTGGAGTGTGTCTCGTGGTCCTGAGTGCTGTTGGTTTGAGGCAAGTGTCCATCAATGCTACTGCTTGATGTCTGTTGTTTCAGATCATATAAGGATGATAAGTTTTGAGTGAATTGTTTGTTGTTCTTTTGAAATCTAAGTAAAGAAAACCCGTCTGTTTCTCTCTGGAAGCGAATCTTCTACAAGGATTTGCCTGAAGGAAATCCTTGTGAATGCTTGTGCTCTGGAGTGAATGCTATTAAATAATAAAAAAAATTAAATCTAGAATAAAACTTATGTACTGTTAAATCTGTGATACGTGAATGAATAGAAAGAATCTGGAAAGGGAATTAAATATGATCTGTGCCATACCAACTGCGAAAACCTGTGAAAAATCTAAGTGAAAAGCAATTTATTGGGATGGCCAAACTCTGCAGAAGATTTTGTAGCCATAGCTGTGGTAGACAAAGAAAAATCGAAACCTTAAAGGCTACCAGACTCTGCTTATGCCCCAAAAATCGATTTAGTGCATGCTTTGTGTAGAGCCAAGAATCGGCAATCTGCCAGAACCGACATCATTGAAATTTTTAACCTGAAAACAAAATAAAACACAGAGATAGGGAAGGAGTCGAATCGGCCAGGCCATAGCCAAGTAGGTCTATCCTTTGCTATAATCCTCTGTTTGCTTCCGCCATAGCCGAAAAAAGAGCGCCGCTGGAAGTGATTTGGTATCTAAATCGGCCAGATCCACCCTCTGGTTGC
The DNA here is from genome assembly GCA_021234155.1 of Isoetes taiwanensis. NCBI lineage: Eukaryota > Viridiplantae > Streptophyta > Lycopodiopsida > Isoetales > Isoetaceae > Isoetes > Isoetes taiwanensis. Next base: position 13,521 of record JAJEKV010001048.1, on the reverse strand, counting down.
CTCCGCCATACCTAACGCCGCCGTCGCACGCAGAGAAGGAGAAAAAAAGAAAATAAAATAAAATAAAAGGAGTAAAAACATTAAGAATGGATAGATTCATATTAAATAAAAAGTATCAAAATTGTGCATAGTGTCTTTGGATAAGTGATTGACTAAGAGTCAATTGTTCATGGGTTCGAATCTATGTACTGCCATAAATATATCGGTTATTTTTTTGTTGTGCTTCAAGTGAAAACTTAACCACTACTAAATTTTGCTAATAAGGTGAATATTAAACAAGCTATGGTGTCGGTTACAACCTAAATCCTCGTCTCCAATTATCAGTTCATCAAACCTCGTTCTTGAACCTTGCCATTTGTGTGATAACTCATGCACTGCATTGCCTTGATCCGGGCTTGGGGTTCATTTAGATCACAAACAACAGAACTATACTTTCAGTATAAGACTTCATCCTGTACTATCATCAGTTTCCATAGTTATAACATTGCAAATTTATTGCTGAATACATTCAAATATATTGCAGAAATAATTGTTTGAAAATAAGATCATACTTTTTGTATACTTTGAAATTCAAATTTGATCATACTTTTTGTATACTTTGAAATTCAAATTTGAATATATACTCATGTATGCAAAAATTCCTTTGTTTACTATTGCAATGTAATTCTTTTTCCTAATGACAACCGAAAACAATGCTGTTCTTAAGTTTCTTATATTTCTTGTTTTGTTTTAGTTCAACACATTATTTCTTTAAAACTACACTAGAAACAATATGTGTAATTGTATAAAAAAACAACAGCGATTGCACTAATTGAAGGAAAACTATGCTAAAGAATACAAAGACCACGTTGTTTATATGTGAATACCACACTTAAAAACCATGCCGTTTTTTAGTGAAAACTACACGTTTTTCTCTAAACCACACATAGAGTTTACACGTTGTTTTTCTCTAGAAACCACGATGAAAACTACGCATAAAAACTATGCACTGTTTTTTTCTAGAAACCACGCATAAAAACTACACATCTTTTATATGTGAAAAATAACTTTAAAAAACTATGCGTTTTTTCTAGCATTTTCGGAACATTACTATGGGTGGTGTTTAAGTGTTGTTTTTTTTGCAAAAAAGACAGCAAAAAACTACACATAGAGCAGATTTTGGGGTTGTAGTGTTATAGTGCAAGTTGGTGTTGCTGAAAGGGTGCCATGGGACTGTCGTGAAACTATTCACAAAGGCAAGCACTTTGTCAGATCAGTATATTGCCTTCTTTTAGCACCACAACCCCTCTAGTTGCCAGATGGGTGGCACCTACAGGTTCCACAGCCCTCTTTGTGTCGTACATGGCGATGGCTTTGGGATAGGTTGCTCCACCCTAAAGTCTCTATATTGTGGTGGCAGGTTATCCACAGGTGCCTGCAGGTTAATGCCTTTCGACATCGCTATGATCCTCGCATATCTGCAGTATGCCCGCCCTGTCTTTCAGACATTGAGACTCTTGAGCATTGTCTCTTTGATTGTCCTGAGGTTCAACCAGCGTGGTCCTGGCTACAAGGTTTATTTAACAGTACATTGGACTGCCGATGCATCCTCTTGGCGTCCTATCCCAACGCATGGCCTCCAGCTAAACAAAGGGCATTTCATCTTGGTTCTGATTGGCTCCTATGGTCGATATGGGAGTGTCGCAGACACCATATCTTTCAAGGCGTTTATTCATCTGCACACGGTGTTATTACGGTGGCCCAGAAAAAGATATTGACAGCCTACAAGTGTTCCTCCCTTGAATCAGAACTGATGGAACACATCTGGATTCAGTATCTTCGAATTGATTCTTATCGTTAGTCTCTCCTATTCTGGAGTAAGTACATTGTGCTCCAGGCTCGTGCTCCTGTGGCATCTTTTTGTGCTTACACAGATAGATGAGACATGTAAATTTTGTACTTCTTCTCTGATTAATAAACTTTTTGGCTTTCGTCCTTCAAAAAAAAAAAAAAAAAAAAAAAAAACTTCAAAATCCTTCATGCTAAGACCTGTTCCTTCAATACACATAAAAAAATGCAAAATTAGCGACTATTGTGTATAATGAATTTCCATAATAGAATGAATAAGTTTTGAAGTCTATAATATATTCCAAGTGAGGCGTATCTCAAGATTGCAAAGTTAATTTATGTGTGGTTCTTTTCTTCTCTCTGGTCATCTATGTGTACCCAACTTTTGCCCAGCAACACTGGGCACCATTACTAGTATGGTTATGATTGTTGAGTATTTAATATGATTGTTGAGTATTTAAGTCTAGAATGGACGCCTTTTGTTTCAAATGCACATGTACCAATTACACATATCTACAAATTCAAATTATCCATTGCACTTCACGTTCATACATTTCTTCCCTTCCTTCCTTCCTTCCTTCTACAAAGCCAAAATCCTTAGCATTACACATATCTACAAATGCAAAATTTTCATTGCATTTACATCTATGCTTTTCTACAAAGCCAAAATCCTAAGTAGAGAAGAAAGCACTAAGATCACTTTTGGTTTATAACCATTCTATTTACACTCCATGAAATCAAGCCATTAACCATCTCGCGTATCTATTTTACTTTATGCTACATGCTACATTTTGGTCCACTAACAACCCATTTTATTCCACCTATGCATTTCATAATATCTCCCAATTCCATGCGCCCACGGCTAATGCTTGGCATCGCCAAGCACACGTTTCTAGTCGTTATTATTTTGTCAGAGGTTAAAGACTGGAGCAACAGGAAAGAGATTGCATTTTTTTTTTAAAAACTATTCTAAAATTTCAAGTTAAGTCTTAGAGATTCTTATTGATTAATTATTGATTAAGGAAGGAATACTGAGCTAAAACCAATCTCTTAGTGCGTCTCATCATTCTCTTGAACATCATTTACAAAGTCCTAACATATGGGCACAGTTAGTAGTACAAGAAATTTATCGCGGCGGCCTTGGCCGCCGCGAATATTTCTCTTTCCAACTGACTTATTATTGTTTGAATTGTGGTAGTTAGGCCTAACATAAATATGGATGTTCAAAATCCGTTTCAGTTTGAGCGATTGCAAAAGAAGCCATTGACATTAATTAGATACTTTTAAATTAATCGTTCCTTATGTTATCTAATGTTTTATATGCTAGTTGTTGGGGGCCACGAGTTTAAGAGTATGTTATGCAAGACCGTAGGTAGCCTCATCCATACAAAGGTCAAAATGTAATGCCACCAAAAAGTTGTATCTCAATTTTTTTTTTTTTTTTTTTTTTTTGAGAGAATGAGGTTTTTTCCATTAATTATAGAAAAAAAGTACAATAGAGTTCATTGTCAATGTGGGAACATGACAATAGAACTGTAAATAATAGCAGTGAGTACAATAAACATAGAAATAATGTAGATTGAAAATCCACAAAAAAGTCTGTTGGAATATCAGTAAGTGAGACAGCCATATGAATCTGTATCTCAAAATGAATTGTTCAAAATCGATTTAAATCTGTATCTCAAATTTATAAGTTCTATTTATTAGCACCTCATATGCTCTTAGAACTTCTCGGAGTGGCTTGGTCCTAAATCGAAGTTATCAAAGCTGCTGCTAATTTAATAAAAAGGGGAATCAACTTCATCAATGATAACCTAATTATTGATATCTATTGTTTAAATTTGGTTTTTCCGACATGCCGAATTTTTTTCCAGGTTAGTTTTCTAAGGTCTAGAAGCGTTTGGCTGCCGGAAAACTTTCCAGGTATTCCAAAAATCGAGTATGTGGCTTTGTCTTTGATTACCAAATTCTAGGTTTTGGGGTTGCCTTATCGATTCCGAGACTTTAGCAGATGCCTATATCCCTTCTTGCAGCTGTCGCTCCATGCATGTTCGCCAATTGGATTGGCATGCTTTATTCATCAGGTGCTTTGTAAAAATATGTGCAATAGATGGCATTCTGTAATTTGGAGTGGATGAATCGGCCTTTAGGTTGCAATTTCGGCCACTACCTTGGCTTACAGCTAGCTCCGGGGTTTCTGAAGGTGTGTTTGAGCGTTTAACGACAGATGGAACTGTCGAAAATCCAGAACATGTTCGGTTCCAGTCTTGGCTCTGCATAGCCAGGGTTCTATATCTATCTTTGCTCTTAACATTTATTTTGTGTTGTCCTTTTAACATTTTGCGGTATTTAGCAGATGGTTTTGTTGACACAAGTGCTGAAAGAATTTACTTTAGAGTTCCCCAATAATTGTAATGCTAGAGGTGGGGCTTCGACTTCTTCTGCTGTTTCTTTATATCGATACATAATCTTTCTTTTACTAGGTTAAATTGGCTTCAAATGCTACCAACTCCACCCATCTCTCATCTCTATAGCACTACAGTAGCAGAAATTGCTTGCAGTTTCATGTATGGAAGATGAGCCAGTTGATCACAATATCCTGATCAAAGTTGAGATTTTAAAGATCTGTCTTTTGTTTCTATGTCAAATTTTGACTTCCTCGCAGGTTGCATATTACCAAACATGATTTTGCCTCAACATAGAACACATCAAGTGTGTACCTATTACCTGCTCTCGAATTCCATATTGTCAAATCCTTCATGTGGTGGCAATATAAGGGCAAGCTGTCCTGTTTCTGTCTTGCTAAAATGGAAGGCAAAATTGCATTTTGTGTTTACTGTCTTCTATGTATGTTAAATCCTTAGAACTACATGTTAAATCCTTAGAACTATACGTAAATGAACCATTTGAACGCAAACAAATACGTCTGTTGCAATTCTTTGAAAATTTAAGGATTGTGTAATTGCCTTCGTGCTTACTGATGTCTCTTTGTATTTTCAATTGCCAGTATTGGTGACTTTCTGATAATGTGACAAAGTCAAAGGAAGTATAAGCTATACGCTTCTCAACTCCATCACTGTCGCAAAATGGACAGGAGATATGCTGGTATGATCACAGGCAATCCTTCCAATTACCAGTGTCTTCATGGTGCTCCTTCTATTCACATCTGTTTGTTTTAGCTCATATCATGTTTATCTGCACCCAAGAGGTATTACTTAGTTGTCTAGGTTACCTTCTATAAATTACACTTCCTTCTGCCTTCTATATGATTATTTTGTTTGCTTCAAATTAACTGATGGTCTCTCTTTGGCATCCTTTAGCGCTAGCGCAAGTCCTATAGCAAAACAGGAACTCCTCAAATGATGTATTTGATGTATGGTCAAAATGCTGCCATGAATTTATGTGATCTGTCCAGTTAGGAAAATATGCTCACTCATTTTATTACTGCTATCTACTTAAGACGCATTTTCAACCAAGTTGGTAAGGGAAAATATTCACCTCTGTAAAAGAGGTGGGGACTGGAATCAGCTTGCAAACATGTCAGGCAAGGTATGCCCTCTAATTCTATATTCTCCAGAATATACATCAATTCAACTCACTGCTGAGTGTACAAACCAATGTTGAAGCTTCTAGATCAACAGCTCCAAAAATATGTAACCATGGAGCAGTATGATGGGTTTGTGTGCCTGATTTTGGTTACTTTCAGAGTCCCCAAATTCCCACAGAGTAGATAGAATTAAGCCCGCTTCTCCCTTTGTTACAAGTTGCCATTTATATCTAACAAGAACAATATTGTGTAATTGGGCTTTAAATACTCATGTCACCTTTCCCAATTTCATTTCTTAAATTTGAGACTTGCTTTCTTTCTGGACAATTTGGTAGGATGGAGTTCAGCATGTGCCTATCAAATCCTTTGAAGCTTGATTATAAGTATGAACATGTTGCGCTTCTTCAATTTCACTTAATGTGTTGTGTTTTATGGGCCTGTTGTAGTACTTAGCATGAAGAAATCACATCATAGATTGGGGAGCTGAAAGACTATATCATCCCAAACTACGATGTATTTTGAGTAAGTTAGCATGAAATCACAGCATATATGGCGGAATCTGAATAACTTAGGATTGTGTCCCCATGTTTGTTTGCTTTTCTAATGACATACATATATTATAGGCACGTCTGCACAATTTAAGATTGTGTCCCCATGTTTCCTTTTGTTTGTGCAGTATTTATATCCAACAGATGATATTGTTATTGAGATGAACAGTAGCACTGAGTACATTACCTATGCAGACCTTAGTTGACATGCATTCTTGCAGGTTCTGAAGCAATCAGGTAATTCTTAGCAAAGGATTTGGTCTGCAATGGTTTTGTCGAGATGTTAATGCTCCAAGTCCATTTGATTTACCGTTCCATCTTTTTAGGGTTTTGTAAAAGTCTAGATGAGCACTTTCATGATCATGCTAGAAGCTCGAGTTAGTTGTAATGTTAATAGAGTATCCTGTGCTATAAATTATTCTTGCTATCTAATTTGGCACAAGGTCTTGATTTTGCTCTATGGTACATTTACTTGCACATATTTTTGATTAATTTATGCATTAGCATTTTAGGCTTCATTTTCTCCAGAATTCTACAACAGCATACATCATTGAATATCTTTAAATTCTTCATGGAACTAAATTACTAGCTGGCAAGCTTTCCTAGGCAGGACATAAGAACAGGGTTTGCTAATTGATCTTTCTCAAGGTCTGCTATTAAATGTCCTTTTAAATGGCATTTCTCACTTTAGCCATCTTCAATTCTAGGATGAAATTCTGCTCTGCAACATGGTGGATCTTCATATGCTACAGAGACTTTAAATTGGCAAGATTGAAGCTTTTGTGGACCCCTCCATGGCAGTTCTCTATTTCTCTTGCATCCAGAATGCTTATCATAGAATCAGTGGAACAATTTGGTTAGTGTCATCCAAATACACTAAGAAAAGTGGTTGTTGTGCAACATGTTTAATGTTTTAGTATCGTACGTACATGTCAGTGCATATCTAATTTGCATTGCCTCCGGTGTTTGCGTCCGCTGGCGATGAACGAGCTTGCCATTGCTTAATTTGGGCAATGCAATGTTAGGATCTCTCCCTACGGACATTTCAACTGTTGTACTGATCGACAAATTATCTTCTTTGCTGGATCTCTAATCTATTTTGTTGTATGTTGTTTTGCTTCTAAGCTATGTGAATTATCGTGCCAATTTATTGTTAAGTTAAAGGTGTTGATTTCTTGATGTAGGATCAGATGAAATTTTCAAAATAAAAGCCAACTATATTAGTCTTCACTTTGTTTACTTGGCTGGCCTAGATCCTCTTTGAAATATGGAAGGAATAGGCTTGCCTCGACCAAATGTATTTGGGTATTCTCGTGGTGCGAAACTGGATTATTTTTTCAAGAAACAGATGGATCCTGGAGTTAGGATTTCATTGTTTTCCCAAGTCCTCTATCATTGTAAGTTGGTGAACTATGTTGCTCTTATAATGTCTAAATAGCTTGCGACATGTCCGAATCATTTTTAACTAGCGGGTTACGCAAATTCTTCCCCGAACTTACACAAGAGTAATTCCTCTTTTTTGCATTCCATGCGGGGATCATGAATACATCTACAAAAGTATGATGGAAGGATCCACAACAATTGAGGTTAAACAAACCTAAGTAAGGCTCCTTATCCTTTATCAATACATCATGCCAAATATTGTATGATGAAAATTGTGTGGATATCTTAGCATGCTAATTTGCCAACATGGTTTATTTTGGAAGGTGATCTTTTTGTGTAAAGTCGCATCCACACATGCAAAGCCCGGTCGAGTCTCATGTAAACTTACAAGTTGGTGCTTCACGATGTAGTTCTGGCTGGTGAAGACATGGTTGCTCCATTCCTATAATGAGATAGGTCAATATCTGTTGAACACACTTCTCGGATGGCATGTACAAAAAACGACATTGGTGGAGTATCATCCAAGAGAGTCGCTATGTTATCATTCACAAAAGAATCCAGCTCAGAGGAGCCCAACTAAGAAGAATCCAGTACGCAAAAGAGGCATTATCAAAATTAGCAATTGGTAGTTAGACTGCTATATAAAATTCCCAATTTTGTGACAGCTGCAACCAGTGACAATGGGAAGTTTAGAAACACACATGCTTAGACAAAGATGATTTTTTAGAATGCCAATACTAGGCCATGCTCAACTCAGAAATTTGCATGATTAGACAAATGAATTATAGAATGTCAATACTATGCCATGCTCATCTCAGACATGTATACGTTAGACAGATACAAAAGGACATGAAATAATATTAAACAAAAAGATATGAAATAATACTAAGGCTATTGCCCATGTTTATACGTTAGACAGATACAAAAGGACATGAAATAATATTAAACAAAAAGACATGAAATATTGGAAGATAGGAACTCAAGTTCAAAAAACATGAAAAATATTAGGACTATTACCTACGTTTAGGAACTAGGAACTCAACTTCAAAAGACATGAAATAATGTTAAGACTATCACCCACGTTTAAGAGCTAAGTTCAAACTTTCGTAATATAGGCAACTTATGCATTTCACTAATCACTTTCTTTTGTCACGTTTGGTTTGTCCCTTAATTTAATAGCATATCAAAATAATTATTATTGCAAAGACCAACACTAGCATGGAAATTACATAGGTGCAAGATATTACTCGGAGAAACACTATATTTAGGACCATGTGTTTTAACAGTTTCCTTTTGTGCATAAGAGGCATCATATCATGTAGCGCAAAAACTTCAACGTAATGCCCCCAAGGCTTCAAAGATTACAATGTGTGACCCCTTTTTGTTTTCTTAGATGGATAAATACAATGTGAAATATTTTGAGGCAATATTTTGCAACTTTATAGAAAAAAATTGTAATAAAACAATTGCAAAAATATGAAGGATCGGGCTATATATCATGCTAGAAACAAAGGTATATTGGAACATTTACATAAAGAACCACATAAAGACAATAATAGCTAGGGTCTCTAATGTTAGCTTATTCAACATGACTACAACACTATCTCAAAGAAGTGAATTGTCTGTGCAAACTTTCATTTCACTATAACATTCATCAATGGTGTAACTACTTACAATAGTAGCTAGGATCTTTAATGTTAGCTTATTCAACATGTCTACAACACTATCTTAAGGAAGTGTGCAAACTTTCATTTCACTAATCTGAAGCTATGATGAAAAGAACCTTGAGGTTCCATACTTCCGAAAGGCTGAATCATGCTCTGAAAACAAATCTGGGGTCGAATGTGTGCTTGAAGCCCAAAAATATTTTGAAATAGGGTTTGAACTTCGTGATTATGTCCATGAATGACTCAGAAATATGCAAAAAAAATCTTGAAAAGGGCAAAGAATCCAGCAGTTCTTAAGAGCTGCCCAACTGGATGAATTGCTTTCGTGAACTCCTTTTGTGGATGAAACTATGCATGGAATCCTGACCCCTTTTTACCATAACGACGAAGAAGAACGCATAACGACCTCACAGATTGCCATAAGACGTGTGAACGTTCCAAAATTTAAATGGTTTTTTTTTTCCTTCGATTTTTTCCCCCGGACAAACCCGTGGACGTGGCAGCAAAATATAAAGGGAATAAAGAATGATACCTTAAAGATCTTGCCTATAGCGATTATATAGTTTAGATATAAAGAAGATGATGCCACGTGGTAATTTGTGATTCGTGATAAGCAAGAGTGATTATCCACACATTCCTTGACATGTGATGTGGCTCAATTGAATCTAGAAAATGGAGAGAGGCGAAAGCAGCCGCCTTTCGACCTGGTCACAGGAATTTCTACAATTCTCATCAAAATTGACCTGGATAGAGGATTATAATTGGAAGAGCAATCGGATGCAGTGTTCTGTGCTTCGATCCTTCTTCATACATTCGGTGGTGCAGTATATCAAGCAGTGGTGGTGCTCACTGTTTGCTACAGAGACACAGTCGGAATGGGCAGCTGCAGTTGGGCGGGAGCTAATTGGCGTTCTTGAAAGAGGCATCTGGCTTCTCAAACTCTGTGAGATGGATTGGTCCACCACATCTGTCGTAATTCCTAGCGGCCCTAAAGAGTTCTGCGAGATTGTTGATGACATGACGAGGTATGCGAAAATGATGAATATGGTGATCCAAGCTTCTCCCCTTGATTCTGATAGAACGAATGTGCTTAATCACCTTCAAATTAAAATAGATTCTGATACCTCCATTATGAAGACGACCTTGATTTGTGCTAGCAAACAGGACCAAGACGTGTTGCTGCAGAGCTTGACTGTTAAATCCGATAGAGTCGAAGATGGTCAATCTCGTGATTTCTTGAAACCTTTGTTTGGAGGGCAGTTTCCGGCCGAGCCTAATATTAATTATGCCCACCTGGAAATGTATCCGGAGATTTTAGGGAAAGGAACTTTTGGAACGGTTTTTAGGGCAAAATGTTTTGATAACCTACTTGTAGCTGTAAAAGAGTTCAATCCGGACGATGTTTCTTTTGGTTCCGAATTAAAACTGCTGATGAAATTGCAGGCTTCTGATTCGTCCCACATTCTGCGAGTACTAGCCATTCGATAGATGAAAATGGCTGTAAGCTGCTGGTGTTAGAGCTTATGGAGAAAGATCTGGCCAAAATTATACAGGAGAAGACTGGTTTTCTCCAATCAATTGATATTATAATTCAAATAGCGAAGGCAATGAAGCATGTGCACGAGAGCAATGTAATTTATCGTGATATGAAGCCATCAAACATTCTGTTGAAACGTTTAAATGATCAATATCTTGTGAAACTTGCGGATTTTGGATACTCAAGGAGCACAATGAGGCGGACACATCTCATACTTATCTCAGGGTACACTGAGGTATATATGGCACCAAAATGCTTGATCAAGATGATGGGAGAGAGAGAGGTGGATACACAAATAAGGTGGATGTTTTTGGCTTTGGTATCACCTGTTCAGAAATTCTGACTGGAAAACCACCATTTTTTCGTAAATTTAAGAACAGCACGAAAAGTATAAAAGCACTATTAGCGCAGGGGAGAGGCCGGAATTGACGGAAGAAATTCCATTCAGATTAAAGGAATTGCTAAAGCTTTGTTGGGCATCAGAGGCCAATAATCGTCCAGATTTTGCAGATATTCTGGAAGAACTGTGGCATGTGAAGGAGGAATTTCTTGCATATATTTCTTCTAGAAGAACTGTGGCATGTGACGCTGCCTCAAACAGGAAAGGGTTTGTAGTGAGGGATGTTCATTTTCTCTGCATCTCGAGTCAAAACCAGCTAACGTTAGAAGGTAGTACGCGGATAGGCGGCAAGCTTATAGCCAGGTTGAGGTTGGGTTCAGAGGATTGCGTTATAGAGTGGTTCCGCGAGGACAATGAAGGAAACTTATCTTCAATCAAGAGGAAGCTGTTGGAGGAAGCGGTGAGATCATAGAAGATGCATACGAGGTAACAGCCTACGACGGGGGTTTCAAAATTTCTGCGAAATGTTTTGGTATAGAAGCACAACGGTCTGTGCTTCTGCCACTCATACAGAATGGGTAACAGGAACAATATCGTGAATAAAATCCTGAAAGGACGGTGGGCAATTCCATGTGCGTATCGGTGAACGGAAGCCAAAATATAATCTTCAAACTTGTATTCAGGCATGAATGATTTTCTACTACTGTGGTCGGTGCTACCATGAAAGAAGCAAATATAAAAGTGGAGCAAAGATTGAAGCCGACGAAAATCATCCTTTGGTCTGCACTGTGACCACAGAGGGGCAGCAGACACACAGGCTCAACCAAAACCATACAGGAACGCGATGCAGCGGTATCCGCAACAGTTCTGATCAGGCTGAAGAGGAGCGACAAGGAGCGCATATCACTATTGGGGCGCGATTTTTATCTAAGAATATATAGCAACAATCTGAATTGAGCTTTTTATTTATTAATTCCGGGCTAGAAAATGCCTTGATATTTGTCCACCACCATCACAGAATCCTATATTATAGATCTTGCATCCGTGACTGCCACCGGTTAGGTTGTTAGCATCCGCCGCATCCGGTGTTCAGCATGATTTGGGGCAACGCCCCTATACTTATATAGTCATATTGTGTTCACAATTGATATTATACCATACTTACAGAGTTTCCTTGTTCTTCATCTGTTTCTTCTCCTCTTCATAATTTATGTTCACAAGATTCGATTCCCTGGATTCCATCACCGAGGCATTAATCATCGTCATTGCTTTGCAATCGAATCCTACCATCCATTTTTTTATATATAGCAAGGCGCTGCCTTGCACTGCCTTCTACCGACATACTCGTAATCACAATGTTCTACTCAAGCCTGGCATAGACCAAAGCAAGGACAGGTCGATGCTCATATGGCATTTAAACCATCGGTCAAGAAAAAATACATTTTTTCCGCAAGAAGCTTTGCAAAACGATTTAACTCCGGCATTCTAGTGGCCATAGCTATGCTGTGTGGAATTGGGCTTTTTGCACATGGTTCGAAAATAGGGAGTTCCTCCCCAAAATCCCGCCACTTGTGTTAAATTCCGATTCTCTTGAAAATTTTCCGGCAATTTTCCCCAATAAATTAACAAATTCGTGCAAAATACACTAAAACTGCGCTAATATATATTTTTCAGCATTTTTAGTATCGTTAGACTATTGCTATTTCGAGCCCTCGCTTTTGTGGTGGTTTCAGCCACATCAACATCCCGCTGGCTTCCACCAAACCACTGTCGACAAGCCCCAACAACCTGGAAAATTACCAGCGTTTCGTCGGATACTAAAGCAATTTCAACGTGGAAGTAGGGCATCGCCATGATGTCAAGGAGCACCGCCTGGCCGAATTTCAAACCCGGTTAATGATGTTGGTCATGATGGCAAAGTGATGGCGATCGATCACGTTTGCTCAGCGGGCCAAGATATGGTGTACAAGAGTTTCAGTTTTTTCTTTTCCGCACCCAATGGCTCAAAGCCAGATTAAAAGACATCGGTATTGCAGCGCGAGATCACGCCGCGAACCGATCACGAAAGCTATGAGCTATCTACCTGGACGTGGCCTATATCGTTTTCTCCTACTGAAAGCTAGTGTTCATCCTAAACGATTTCCAGATATACCCAACTGCAACAGCCTTTGATCACATCTTTTTCTCAAATCCCTTGTTACAAAATGCGCCAGACCGCTTACGATCTCGGGTCATCGCCCCTCGCCATAAGTGCCCGCCGTCATGCAATTAAAAGAAAAGAATTTAACAAAGAAGTCATCCGCCCCCGTACGCCATCCGCCAACGTTAGTAATCTGCTTTGGGGTTCGCTTTACGGTGAGCAATGCCACGCAGTATCCCACAAACGGCCCGCCCGCCACGCCGGCTTCGCGGTTCGCCCGGCGATCCGACGTGTTCGGCCTGGCGATTTTTTGAGGTCGCCAGCGACCCGCCGTCCGGACACGAGTCGGGTCCGAGATCGGGCACTGGCCTCACACAACCGGAATTTGTCACCAGGGGCCCACATCACACATGCTTCAGAGGACCTTCATACCGAATTTCCATTCAATTAGAGCAGCTCTCGCATTCAGGCTTCATCCAATCGCCCCGAGTGGCAAGATTATTGCCACTGCAAATAGAACATTATTTAGAGT